>VDFB02093635.1:0-13376 GCA_007258455.2 Sequoia sempervirens | reverse complement strand
GCAGCAGGCTTTCCTCCATCTCTTGTAGCCCCCAAGCTCGTCATGGCCTGTCGGCAGGCATATCAGCCTGACACAAGGATAATTGTTGACAGGGATGGTAACATTCTCACTGACATGTCGGCTGAAGGAATCATGAAAACCTTCCATATTCCCACTTTTCAATAAATGGAAACGCCTACTGTCAAGGAATGCCAAGCAGCATGGGATGATAATCCGGCAGGTTGCAAAAGATTAATAAATTAGCATTGGCTCAAAGAAAAGTGCGGTAGTGCTGCGAAAGTTCCTCACGAGCTTTTCCGCAGTGACTTCCATGAGGACTACCATGACCTAGTCACAATGCTAAGCAAGGTTATGGGTCTTCCTACAGCGGCCTTCTTTCAAGAATGGATGGTGTACTTTATTGAGGAAATTCTTCGTGGGAATGAAGATGTTACCACAAAGACCTCATTTTAGTGGGGAGGAATAATAAGCGACTGCTTCCATGAGCAATTCGTCAATGTGAAGAAGAGTTCTAAGTTTTATATGACTTCATATCTCGTATACTCCTTGGTAGACCAAAGACAGTATAACGGATTGTTCATGGCACCTGATGAGGAGCAAGGTCAAAGATTCAAGGCCTATGACAGATACCCCCAACTCCAGTATAGAAATTTCAAGAGGGAGTATTGTAGAGTGAATGATGCATTCATCGGCCATATCATCAGAATGATTGTCGAGGATTTTGAAAGGAGGGTTTCCCACAGTGCTCGGGCATTCTTAAAGCAATATGCCTTCCTCTTCATTTAGTGCCCGAAGTTCACATACATCTATGCCCAAGGCTTCACTGAAAGGCCAAACAAGCTGCCTCAATACCCCAATGACCAGATCATTTTACTGGAGCTTTCTCGGCAGCTCCAACACGTACAGGCAGTCTTCAGCGGCAAACACGTGACAGGGATCTCTTATCCCATGACTCTTGTCCAAGGCATGTATAAACTACAAACTTCCCAGTGCACCGGTAACTCCGAGAAAGAACTAAAATATTACCATTTTCACCTGCACACTGCTCGCCCTCGGATGGACCCATATGGTCAAGTAAGAAAGGCACTAGGACTTGGGTTTGCTCATCTCCACCACATTGAAGACTTTTGGGGGGATTTCCAAGATGATAAATAGGTGTGTGCAAGGCACTATATGCAAATGACTACATATTTCGTAAGAAAGGTATAGCCATTTCCCATACGAGACCAAATCGAAGAAGATGAGAGCACCATAATGGACTCAAGGTACCCCGCAATCGCCAATTTTCCAATACCAACGATTGACTGGGACAAGCAGGAGGTCAATGACCTCGATATTATAACCAATCCAATCTTGGCTCGCACCAAGGAGTGGGTTGATGGGCAGGTAGCCCGATTAAAATTAGGGGTGGACCTAACATACGAGGGACTCAAAAGTGAGCCAAGTGCCATAGAGGATGTCGCTGCCACCACTTCAACAAGTGGGACATTCAAGTCCCCTCCAGTCACTAGGTCCAAGAAGAGGAAAGAGATAGAAACTGAGCAGTCTCCTGACCCCAAGGTTTATACAAGGAAGGATCTGGGGGCTCACCCTCCAAAAGACTCAAGCAAATAGGGGGGACAGCGGAGCAGCTCTTAACTCAAGAAGAAGCAAAAGGTACTGATCCAACAAAACCTATTTCGGCTCTCCCTGCTTTGGCTCCCCCATCATCTACCTCCCTGGCTATGGTCGCTACATCCCCGCCGATAGTGGACATCTCTATCCATCTTGCCCCTTCGCCCCCGACCGAGCCTGTGATTGTGATTGACTCGTCCTCCGCCATGACTACACCTTCGTCCTCTACTGCCATGTCACCCACCACGTCACTTCCATTACCTGTAGTGGCTACACCAATACCCGCTCCCACCCTGCCTGAGGCCCTCTCCAGACATATGCAGAATCTTCCCCTCGAGTTCTCTCAGATTCTTATGGATCCCACCCTTCAAGCGGCCCTTGCACAAGTCCTTGCTACTGCTCAGCCTTCACAACTGCCAACAGGGCCACCGACTATGGAGGCCACCATGTTAATCTCTGAGGAATGGGAAAGGTGAGAACAAGAGGCCTCAAAGCCCTTTGAAGAGGAGGCTGATGAATATCACGAGCACCCAAAGTATGAACATCGCACTATCGACAGGGTGGCCTACGAAGAAGAAGGAACTGGCTCCTCAGAGAGCGAGGATGAGGAAGATGACACCGATGGTAGGGTCATTGTGCAGACCTTCGACGATGACCTTAAGGAAGAAATGGCCCGATAGCTAAAAGATACTAAGGGGAAGGTAGAAAGGTCGCTCCTTGAAGAAGAAGGACAGCAGCAAGAAGATAAACCTAAGGGAGAGGCTCAAGTTGTCAAGGGCCTCGAAATTGAGCAGTTCAAGGAACATGTGCACAAGGTTGAACAAACTGAGGAAAAGAAAGGGGAGGAGATGGAAGAGAAAGAAAGTCCCATGCAGAAATTATCTACCAAGCCTCCTATCAAGCACCTTGTGTTCATCCAAGACTCTGATGAAGAAGGAGATATTGCGAAGGGGGAAGAAAGGGCCCCAGAAGATAAGAAAATGAAGGCCTTGGCCGAGAAGGGCCAAGGTGATCGTGAGTCACCTAAGGGCAAGTCTGTCATGCCTGAATGGTTAGAGAAACAGCTTGAAAGAAAAACTCTTGTACTAAAGGACCCGAGGGTGAGACTAGAGGCTATCTTAGCCCGAGCTCAAATTACAACAAAGAAGGAGAAGAGGCCTAAGGTTAGATCCAAAGTAACGATGGATGCTTCTGGGTCTCGAGCTGTGCAAATAGCCACGCCTGTGGTGGGCCAAGCTGGTGTGAGTTACAATATCTCCACCATTGATTTGGGGACCACCACCAAATAACAGAAGGTAGGGCACCTTGAAGAATCAGTGGCCATGGTGGTACACTTGATAAAGCAGGACAAGATTTCAAAAGATGAGCTCAAGGCATAGGTGGCAGCCTTGACAGATTACATCCAGCAATGGTCTTCGGTGGATGCCCTGCCTACCACATCCATGGCTCCACCCCAGCTACTGTCCAAAAAACAAATTGATAAGATGGAAAAGAGGAAGAACTTGGAAAAGACTACGGAGAGCTGGTTCCAACAGGTCCTGTATGTCAGGAACATGGGAATTAGTCAGGATGTTTGGACAGCCAACAAGTTCTTGGATCTACAGCAATCTTTGGAAGGCACTAGGAAGCTCTGCACCGACTTCCCTACAACATACGGCTCCACCTTTCCAAAGATCAAGGCTATCCTTTAGTTTCCAAAAGCCACATGGGAAAGGGAGCTCACGTTCAACAAGGACAATCACTGGTTGATGGATGTGTGGCGGCGAGACTTTGACAACAGGAAGGAAAGGTTGGAACAAATAATGAGCAAAGTGGATCCGAATATGGAATGGATCAAAGAAATCAAAATGGAATGCACTGGATACCTCAAATTAATGACGGAGTATGGCATGCCTGCGGTGCAGATGGATCCAGAAAAGGTAAAACCTTCCTTCCAAAAGAAGATGGAGGACGGGATGTCTAGTGAAATGACGGTAGAGTTCATGAGTTTTTATGCCCGTGCCTTCGATCAATCAAAGCTATTCAGGGATCAGGGCACAAAATATGATGAGGATTGGAAGAGGTTAGAAGATAATGCAAAAGAGTGGAGCTACCAAGTGCTGCAGTATGAGATCGTTGAGGTAAACAAACTCCAGCCGGTCATCCTGAAGTTCATGGAATACATAGCATCGAAGAGGCAGGAGGACAACCCTGTTGATGATAAAGAGATCCCCAAAGAGTAGCTACAGTAAAACAGCAATCAGCAAAAAGACAAAATGCTACAGTGCCGTCACTAGAGGAAAAAATAGGGAAGGGACAAAATGTTGTTTTTTTTAAATTGTAATATATTGAGGGTTGGTGAAACCCTATTTTGTAATGAATCTTGGCCACACAATGAGAATTAATCATGTCCATTCATTTGGACTTTGGAAAATTATAAATAAGGGTCTCCTCTCATTTGCAAAGAGAGTTGAGTTGTTGTAAAGACATGCTGCAGAAATTTATAATGAAAATACATTGACTTGGTGCATTTTCTGAGTTTCTTACATGTTACATGATTCAGCCTCCATTGTTAGATGCTTGACTTAGATTCATATTGTTGTTCTAGTTAGTTGTAGTCTTGCTTTGATAGATTTTAGAAATGTTGTTTTGTGGTTATGAAAATTCCTCTTGTGTAGATGCCTTCTTAGTCCATACTTTTTGTTGTTTGTTGATGGTAGATAGCTGTGTAAAGTTAGTCTGGGCTTAAATTCAAAGTTGCTCCACACTTTCATCTTTGTTCATGCATGCATATGGTGAATGAAAGACGAAATATTCGTAGACCTTAGAAGATAGCACAAATTCCATGAGACTGTGAGATTTCTGGTTAAGTGGAATATTGTTTCCAGGAAGCTGTCCATTGTAGGAACTCCATTATCACTGTTCACAGTTAGTTGTAGATCCAGGAACCTTCTTTCTTCCCCGCCCTTTTTCCTTCTTTTTTTTTAAAAAAAAAAGTAACCTTAGGAAAGGTTCATTGCACATTGTAAAGCTAAATCCAATGATAAAAATGGATTTCAAGACTGTTGTTTGAACCTACAGCAAACGCACAACAACTTCTCCATCTTAGGAACTCCATTTCAAGACCCAACTTCCCATGCTTTGTGACTCATCCGTAAGTCTTCCTTGTGATCCAGCAAATCACACCAAACAACTGAGATATTTCAAGCACCGTCAAGACCTAACATTAGAGACCTTGGGATAGTGTTTTGCAATTTGATTGTGGAAGATTGTCTTTCAAGAGAGGTAGTGCACCTATGCACTGTCTGTGTTGAGAAGTGCATAAAAAACACATCAACAAAGGTATCCCCCTCAAAGTGGATTAGGAGGTTTCCCCCTCGAAGTGGCATATTATCATAAAGTATTTGCAACATATTTCATATTATATTCTTCTTGTGCAAGTTGTTTCATTACATACATACATATACACATATTGATTTACGCATATATGTCAACGTAACAAAACGTCCATACAAGCATATCAATATATGTATAGGTGTATATGTGTATATAGGTTTATACATATGTCATTATTTATAAAAATGATAGCATGGATATATGCATTCGAAATATCTAATGATGTATATTTATTATTGTATGAGTTTATTGATATATGTGTGTGTGTGTGTATAATGGTACTGTAGACACCTAAATTTGACCACTCCCATATGGTAAAATTCACCCTTGTATTCCTTTGTCCTGCATCCCTCATCTGCATTAATTAGATAATTTATTATTTGATTAATATTTCCCTACAGCCTAATGTCCCCTAAGGTATTTAATAAATCAATTAAATACCTTACCCCTTTCATCTCTAAATTAAATAAATACCCCAATTTATTTAATTTAGTCATTTTATCCCAAATTAATTAAATCAATTAGTAATTCATTCTTTTCTCTCTCCTCATGTCACATCCTCCATAATCCTCTCTAATCCTTCATTTAGGATGTGCACATCCCTAATCATCATTAGGGTCACATCCCCCTTAATCCCCCACATGCCTCTAATCCTTCATTAACCTGCCTAATCTCATGTTTGCACAACCTTAATCACCCACATAGGCTAACCTAATCTCCATGTCATTTATGGAATATGTCCTAAGTCAACCCCATTAAATTCTTTCTCCTTTTGGAGAAGGCACCCTCTTCCCTATGTGAATTATTAATTCACATTTATTCATTCAATGCATTTTAAGGAATTTAAAATTTCTTCTCCCATCCCCATGAGGATTTGTGAGGAATTTTTAATTCCTCACATGTCCTCTCAAGCACAAGTGGACAAGGACCTCCTTTATGAGGAGATCTTGTCCCTTTCCAAGATACAACCTAGTACCTCCATGTCACCTCCACATCATTCGCCATGTGTCACTTTATGAGGGCTTGTGAGTTCTCAACTCACCGTAGCCCTTGATCTTTTCCATCATGGATCAATCCTAGCCCTCCATTTTTTTGGAGGAACTTCCCCTAAAAATGGTGGAAATGTCCCCATTTTCACAACACACAATCCACAATCAAGCATCCACTTAGTAATCAAGCATTCAAGCCATCACTTGCATCCACCATTGTTGCAGCATTTGAGCTTCCATAGTGCATCTATTCACATACCCATTTGCATCATTAGAATCCTCATCACTCCATGATCATCTAGAGCATGATTTTGAGCTATTTTTCTACCAAGAAGCATACATTTCAAGCAATCAAAGGGCCAACCAAGACCATCAATCTAAACAAGGTAAAAGGTCTCAATTTCTTGTGTTTTCTTTAGATTCAACTAGGCCAAATCTGAGTGTTTTTTTTTGTGTTTTCCTTTGTTGCATTAGTTTAGTTTTGCATCTTAGAGTAGGAATTCACACTTGTACACATTTCTGGCAAGCCCGGCGGGACCCATGTCATAGGTTTATTTTACGTTTTCTTATTTTTTTCAATTTTGCAAGTTTGGATTTCACGTGCAAGGGCGAATCTACCCCTGATGGGTGAGTTTGCTTGATACAGAGGAAAAAGTGCTTTGAAGATAGGTGAATTCAATTCCACCCTTCCATAAAAGGGATGGACTTCCATCTGACCAGTCAAATTTCCAATTACAGAGGCGAATTTTCCTAAGATAGAGGAAAACTTGCAAGAGTTGCAGAGGCGTAAATGTATACGCCCCTCTACTCCATAAGCGATTGTGACTTCACCCATCCCTTAAATAGGCGATCCTACCCCACAAACAAGGAAAAATTCGTCTCACACAAAGGTGAATTGGTAATAATCCAAAACCTTAAATTTTTCAATTTGGGCTCCGATTTTATTTTAGTTTTGGGTATTGACCAGCTAACTTGTTTGTCAGTGATTTGTGGAATTTTAACTAATAGTTTGTGCAACTTGTTCTCCCACATTTGACGAAGACCGGCGGTAGAAACTACTGACATATTTTCTACAGGATGATCGGTCAAAGACCTCTAGTTAGATCTATTTGTGTGTCATTTTTCCATACTAATTTAGGCACACATAGATTAATTAAAGGGTCAATTAACTTGTTTGTTGTGTTTGGGAGCGAATGTTGATGTATCCACTCCCCTTGCACCTTTCGATCATCCTAGGTGATGAGAAACTACAATTCGTTCTAGTCCAATCTAGTCTACCTAGGAAGTGCTAGTGCATCTAAGCTCTCCCCTTGCACTACATGTGAGCCTGGAGACTAGCCGAAGCATCTAGTATTTCCTTCTTTTAGCGGGACCTGCCTGGGATTTCATCACCCAGTGGATGATTCCAACCACGTGTTATCGACGAGGTATATAAAGGGAGGAGAACTAAAGGTGTACCCCAATCCAATCACGTCGTTTCTAGTGAAGCATCGAAGCTAGGGTGATACCTAGATAAGATGTGTAGGGTTGATCCAAGTTTCCAGTACCTCACTGGGGCTCCCAATCCACACTTGTTGCAGACTAGTGTTCACAGTTGTCCCTCACATACCTAGCATATATTGAGGATGCATAAGATAACCTATTTATCCTAGATAGAGACACGTGTTTTAGTCGCGGCTTGGTGTAGTGCAGGGGATGCGCACCGTACCCCAAAGTTACTCATCACGTGCTCCCTTGGGTTGAGATAGAAATCCTTGTGGTGGACTATGATAGTCTCTGAGAGAGAGCGTGAAGGTGAGCCCGTGGCGTCTGTTGATGACCCTATGCCACTGAATCGCTAGCTATCTGCCTTCACGAGAAAGGGTGATCCAGAGAACCACCCTGGTATCATGGAGTATTAACCTTGGAGTGTCCCCTCAAGGTGGTAGGCCTACATCAAGTTTGTAAATCCTTATCACTAATTCTAGGATTGTGTTGCCTGGCATGTCTTCTTATGTGATACCAGTGCTTGTCGTCAATCTGATTCAGTCCAGTCATTATGCTTGTTGTTTGTTGAGTTTTTTTTCTTTTGCCATAGTTTTTCCTTGCCCTCAGTGGCGAGTTTGTTTCTCACACAGGTGAACTTGCATCATGGATAGGCAATCCTACCCTGAAAGGGGTGAATCCATGTCTCGAGTCTAGTCTAGGTCATCCTTTAGGTGAATCCATCCTTGTCAAGGGTGAGTTTGCTTGTGGGTCCCTTAGTTAGGTGACCTCATGTCCGCTTGTTCCCTGAATAGGCAATCCTGTTGTCCTCTTAGGCACGTCTGTGTCCAATCTATACATTCCAAGTCCGCCTGTTCCCTTAGAATAGGCGATCTTGTCACCTTCTTGGGCCAACCTGCTATCTGCAAGTGCAAACCTGTGTCTTGTCTGTGTCTCCTTGTCCACCCATCCCATACAATAGGTGAACATTTTGTTCGCAAGGGCGATTCCACATTTTTTTTACCATCCTTATCCATATAGTTTAAGACATAGGAAATCTTGCTTGTCTGATAGGCAATCCTGTTATAGGTGTTTTTGTTCCCTGTCTGTACATCTAAGGAAATAGGCAAACTTGTCACCCCGATAGGAAATTTTGCCCATTTCCGTACATCCCAAGATAGGGGTGATCCTAATCCATAGATAGGTGATTTTTTGTCCCATGCACGCCTGTTTCTTTTGAGCGTCCAAAGATTTAGGCGATCTTGTGTCTTAGAAAGGAGATCTTGTGACCTAAATAGGCAAATTTGAGCTACACAGAGGTGATTTTGTTGTCCTTTACATAGGCGATCCCATCACCTGGAGGGGTGAATTTGTGTGACACAGAGGCATATGGGCTTCCCATGCAAAACTCCTGAAAGTTAATCCTTTGGGTCACTAAAAGGTTGTTGTTTTCCGAGTCGGTTTCCACGATCAAAATTTTTTTTATCATCTATCCACCCATAATAATCATTTTAGTTTGTCTGTATTTTTCAAAAGTCGTCACTCCATTAATCAAATCATATAGATGCATCTTAGAACATCCCTAGATTGCATATATATCATCGGTTCATCAATCCCAATCTCCTAGACTCTATTTTAGGGGTTTTTATCCAAGTTGGCTTAGGTGTCTGATCTCAATCGTCATCATTCATGCTTACTTAGGATTGTTATCCATCATGAGTTAGTAATCACTCATGGCCCAATCAATTTACTTCCATCTTGAGGTAGATTCAGTGTTGTAAGCATCCTTCTAATAACCAATCTAATCATCAACATCATACGTCATCTAGTCAAATCCCTAAACTTGGTTTAGAGTCAATCATATCTATCCAATCAAATCAATCAACCAATCCTATCAATCATCTAATCCTATCAATCAACTTAATCAAATCCAATCTAATCACTTATCCAAGTCTTCTCATCCAATCAATTCATCATCTAATCCAATCAATCCTTTAGTTATCACCTAGGTCATTCAATTAAGTGCATCCTAGAGCTTAGTGTCATCTTAGTCACCTAGTTGTTTTCATGCCCATTACCCGATCGCAAGAAAAGAAGCTCATGGAACAACAGCATTCCCAAGGTGATCAACCTCACCTCCCTCAAGACCAACCCATTAATGGTCGCTCATCGCAACCTAACACTGAGGTCCACACTCCATCCATTCCTAATGAAAGCATGGTCAATCAACCCAAGCTCACGGTCAATGAATATCTTAGTAATCCCACAAATGTGCAAATGAAAAATCATCTCATTGATAAGCCTGGGGATAAGATCCTTGCCACGTTGCTTCTGAAAGGTATCAAGCCGTCATCAAGGTTTGACTTATCAAAATATGTCAACATTACACCTCTTGCACCCCTAATTCCATCCCAAGATCCAAATGCCAGCTCATCAGTCCCACACATTCCCCAGGGTCCACCACAAGAGGGGTGGTACCAACCAGGATTTGGAAATGTTGTGCTTTATCAAGTAATACCCCTTGTACCACCTCCTCGGGTTCCAATTTTGGTTATGGGTGCACCGCTTGATCCTAACAATCCTCAAGGCCCTGTTCCTAACAATCTGTTAATTCTAAAAAATGTTGGTTGGAAAACTTCAAGAGGTTGCCAGGCTATTGGTACGTTTTAGGTTAACAAACAAGGCCAAATGGTGTATTTGAACCTTCTTCTCTTTAGGCTTTTCTAGACCTAGGCGAGTGTACCTATGCAAATGAAGCAGACTTAAACTAATGTATTTCCTACTTGAGCAATCTATCCATAATGGAAATTGAAAGTGGAGAGATTCAAGCCTAATTGGTATAAATTGTATAAGCAATATCAAGGCGAAGTTCATTAATATGTTCAATTAATAGATGTAAAGTCTTGAAAACAAATTTGATAAAAATTAGGTGATGAAATGGGTAAGACCAGTGCCTTGTTGGATGAATGGAGTCAAATGAAGATCTAGGATGAATGATTCATGTTCATTGTAACTCAAACTATTTGGCATAATGAAGTTGGTTTATATCTTGTATAAATGTGCAAGGATGCAATTAGCAAGTTCTTCTTATAGATCCAAATAACCTTTTCCAAATTATTGTGATTAATTAAAAGAATTTAATCCTTCCTTGAAGGAGCCCGTTAATTCGACCACACAAGAACAACAAATGTGCCCTGATAAATTGGAAATATCCTTAATACATCAATTTAAATAATAAGGAAATGTCAACCTTGGAGACAACCTGATAATATCTTTAAATTAACTCAACAAATAATTGACACAAATATGAAACCACAGAATCAAAGATATTTCATTGATTTCCTCAAAATTATGCTTGCAACATGGTCTTTCGAAATGTAAACATTATGGAACTCTTCTACTATCTATCTATTATCCCTATGCTACCACTATCTTCTATATCTTTCTTTGGTCTTGGTCTCTTGTATATATACGAGAGGCAAGAAGCTTCAAACCAAAAGACATCCTCTGATAACAATACATGATTTCAAAACTAAGCATAATTAAGAAATTAACACGATCATAGATGTCTACACCAATCCGTTAATCTCCAAGTATAATCCTGTGAGCACCTAAGACCTATTCAAGGCTTTTACTGTGTAATAAGGTCCACACCATCACTACCGACCGATTCTAATTGCCGCCCAGTTGCACCCAAAATGTCCACTATTTGATTGATAAAGAGATTAAATGTTGAGAGGTGATAAATGTATTCTTGTTCTGCATGAGTGTCTACATTGGATATTACATCTTTCATATCATAATCCATGTTCATGAATTTCTCAATTTGTTTATGAGTATTTTGTAGGACCATATCCTCATCATTAATTTCTTGTAATGCAATTGTTAGAAACTCTATAAATTTTGCTTTCCAATCATCCCTTTCTCGAAGATTCCTTGTATCATCATGGAGAGCAGGAATCAAAATAAAGCAACCAAGATCCTCTTCGATTCTACGTTGATATTGGTTGTGAGACTTCACCAAGTTGTTATATCTCTACAGTGTTTGTCCTTTCAGAATCTGTTTATCCAAAAGTTCCTTCTTTTTATCAATCATTCTTCTTTGCAATCGTGCATTCTCCTCTAGTACTGATTGTATCTGTTTGAACATACTCCATTAATCATCATCTTATTGAACCTTTCCTTGATTATCTCGGACATAGTATTGTACTTAATGACTTTCATTTCCTTTTCTAGTGTTTTACACTTTTCCTGGGCTTTCAAATGAGAACTTTTCCAATAAGATACATCAGCTAATGCATCTAATACTTTCTTGTCCTTTTTAAGACATGGAGAGTACAATTCTGAAGAATAAGAAGATGACTTCTCCTTTTGATGTGATAGCTCCTTTTTCAATTTTTCATTTTCTTTAACCAACTTTCCAATTTGTGCTCTAATGAATTTTGCCACATTGCCATTCATTTCGATAGTTTCCAAGGGATTAGTGTCCCCAACTCTTTGGACCAAAAGATGTCCAAATACTTGATTTAGATTATCAATCACTACCGACCTCTTTTCATGGGGGTACAATGACCAAATAACCAAGGTAGCCTCATCTGGATTATATCCAGACCCTGAATATATCTTGTCACTAGCCTCCTCTATCAAGTTCATTGTGTTATCCTCTCTTTTTTTGAAACTATCGAACACAATGGAAAAGAAAATGTCCCATCCAGGTAGAAGTAATACCCCGGCCTCTTGAAGTAATTCTCTACCTCTCTCGAGAGTGATAGACTGTATCTCCTTGTTCATTTCCCTTTTTAATTCCTCTAAAGCAGCAGCTTCCTTTTCAAGAGTAATATCTTCCTCCTTTTGTCTTATCTTCCTTCCCTTATACTCAATGGGAAATTATTTGAATTCAGGAGTTTTAACAAAGTCACCATCAGAAATGAATTCTTGGCTAGCCTTGACCCTAATGTCATCAGATAATTCATCAGATGTTTCAAACCTTACAACATTTTGTTCCTAAGGAGGCTCATATTGTGCAGTCACAGGGGCTTTTATTTATTCTACCCATTGATCCTCTTCACTACTCACCTTATCAATTTCTTCATTACTTTCCTCTTCATCACTCTTATTGGTGGAAAAACATACATCAAGAGTGGGTTGAGAGGCTATGTGATCTAGAGGCTTCACATCTTCAGCTTGTACTCCAGTATAATTTGCATGAGATGTATCAAATACATATGAAGGCACATCTTTTACTATATCATGCTTATGAACAATAAGTTGCTCAATCCTACCTAAGGGATCCTATATATTGCCAAATGCTTTTGAATATGATGGGACATTCTTTCTTTTCCACTCCTTTGCAAGCATAACCTTATTATATGAGGCAATTCTATCACTGGTGGAAGCCTCATCTTGGTTCCTGATCACATCATCAACTACAAACCAATGCTCATACCCAGACAGTCCTTGTGTTAATCTTGCTTGATGAATAAACCCCTCTGCATCAAATTTATTTCTTTCATACCCAAGAGGAAGGTTGTAATGTGCTATTTTAGCATCAATTTCTCCATATCCTTCATTTGAAACTAGTGTAAAATCTCCAAAACAAAGAGTGTTGGGCATGAGTGATTGCTTGTTATGACCCTTGAGGTGTTTAGCATCAAATTTTGCTAGTTATCGTAAAATCTCCAGTAACCAACTCTATTTGGCACTACACGGGGTTGCAAGTGTGGAATCCCTTAAAATCCATAGACTCTTATTACTATGCAGTCAGAGAAAGCATACCAGTCTCCCCAATTATGGTTCACTTTTCTGTTTGGTTCATTCTCCTTTGGCCTCAGAAATCTGTGTACCTCAGGTGATAAGTTGTGATCACATGAATATCCTAACAGCTTCATTAGTGGTTTAACAAAGAACTTTTCAAAATATAAATAATGAGACCTT
>VDFB02093634.1:0-34273 GCA_007258455.2 Sequoia sempervirens | reverse complement strand
AAAATCATTGGTATGATGTCCAAATATTCTATGACATGCACAATATGGTCCATTTTGATCACTTTGATTTTTTGTTAATATTTCAACTTAGGTGGTAACTTGATTAATCCTTAATATAAAAGAGTGTAAAAATCATTCTTAGTCTTTGATATCTTCAATAGGCCCTCTAAGTATGCAAGAGGATCATGCTTGTTTTTTTTCTTAAATTTGTAATTCTTATGCACTTTCTTCTTTGGTTTGATAATTGGTTCATTACAAGATGAGAGATGAGTAGTATTATCGTGATGGTCATCAATTTCATCTTCAAACATCAATTCCTTTCCTTTGCAAGGGGGGACGTGTTAGGAGAAATAGGTTTATCAATGATTGTCTCTTGTTTCAAATGTCACATCACTTTCACAAGTGAAAGAGGTATTTAAGGATGATTTAAGGTGAGGAAAATTAGTTATAAAAAGTGAATCTATGATCTCATCCTCTAGAACGAAGATGTCTTTAGAAGAGTCACAAATATAATTCTCATGACATTCAATGTTTGGATCTTCTAAGATCACAACACTTTCATCACGAGGAGGAGTGTTGGGAGAATAATTTTTATGATTGTCAAGATTATCCATAGTTTTTTTCTCTTGCATTAAAACATTATCACAAGCGGGATATGAGTGAAAACTATTCAAGGTGGTGTTAATGATTTCATCCTCTTACACTAAGATATTCTCATAGCTAGGATAATTGTTGGAAGAATGACCACTATTCTTGTTATTGAACTTTTTCTTAGAAAACTTGTAAACAAAAGATGCAAATTTTCTATAATTTTCAGATTAGAACAAGGTAATTTTATGATTGTGCTATGTAAAAACCTAAAAATGATGTCATTGAAATGTAATTTTGAATTCAATCAATGCACTGAATTTGAAAGATTATGCTTAGTATGAACAATTTCAGATAATAGAAATTTAGAAAATTGAAACAACAGACTGAATACATAAACATAGGTGGTAGAATCAACGATTTTAATGCTCATAAATTTAGGAAAAGCCTTGATCAAGGACTCATTCACCCAAGGGCGAATGGGTCTCACTTCAAGGTTTTTAAAATTAAATTTTCAGGTTTCTGAGATGATTTGTATGGTTTTCAGGTTCTGGTTTGAGACAATGAGTTATAGTTTTAGATTTCTAAAAAATGAAGTCTAAATGCAAGTACAAAATAGTGCTAAATGACAAGCTAAAAGACCTAATTTGAGATGCAATTTTGATTCAATTTTCAAATGTAAATGATTGATTATGCAATGATATGTAAACACTATGCAAAATGGCTGATCTTTTTGAATTTTTCCAAATTTTAAAGAATGCAAAAAAGAAAACCTAAAACCCTAAACAAGATGTAAAATAATGCAAGTGAACAACCCTAAATGAGAAGAAAATCAATGCAACACCTAGATCTAGGGCTGAAAATGGACTCCAAATCAACAAGATATGATGCTCAAAATTTAGGTTCACCAAAATGAATTGAAAAAAATAGGGTAGGGAGTGGAAATGTAAAAATATGTGGATTTGATGGACATATTTAACTCTATTTCATTAGGAAATGAGATCCATACAATGAATTGATTATCAAACCTTAGGTGAATCAAGTCAAAGTGATAATCATTAGATTTCCTTGTGACTAAAGGATGAGGGGTCAAGGTCAAACAACACATTGGGGAGAAAACTAAAATAGAAAATCAACACCAAAATACAATCTAACACTTGAAACAACAACATTAAACTCAATATTTGCAGAACTAGGAAAAAAAATGCAGATCTGAGAAGGGAAGAAACATGTATAATAGTCACCAAAAGTGCTTTCAGAAGTTGATTAGAGACTCATTGTCCCATGGACAAATTGGTCCAAGTATAGGGGTTGCAACAATATTTTAGGAGCCTTTGGTGTAGATCTAAAGCTCCTGACTTTTCCAAGTTTTAGTGTCAAAAAGTTAGAAATCCAATCTATAGGTGAGGTTCCATGATTTGATGACAAATTTGGAAACTTTGTAAATCTTTCTCTTCAAGTATTCTTCAACCTAAATCTACAATCACAAACACAAAAGACAAAAAAAATTGTTTTGGGTGAATAACAGTTTTCTTTGGTCAAACCCCATTTTAGTAGTCAAACCTTGAAATGAAAGAGGGAATGAAGAATGGACAAAGTTATGTTACCACTCAACAAACCCTTGAATGAAACCTTGATAATGGAGGTCTTAGGACGTCTGCAACTTGCATGAAATGTTTGAATTGGATGTAGATCTTGACACTTGAATCTTGCTTGAAATGAAACTTAGAATGCTTGAATTGATCATGAAACCTACATCATAATGTTAGTTTCAAAATAATGTATGATGCAAGAATACTTTGACATGATGAATGGATCTTGAATGCTACAGTAAATATATGACATATCTACTCTTGAATTCCCTTTATCATAAAATTTTCTCTTGTGAAGTCACATAAAAATTCTAGGTGAAACATAGTGAAATAACCTTGTATTTATAAGTTACTTTCTTGAATCTCAATTATCACAAGCCAACATTGAATTATAGATTTGAAATCACTAAAATACCACTAGAAACATAATTTAAATTTAGGTCCAAAGGTTTAAGGAGGACCCATTCGCCCATGGGAGAAAGGGTCCCAGCTCCATAAACCTGGAACACAAATTTCTCAATGTAAAGTGTTATGTTTAGGCATTAACTATTGTCAAGTTTCCCCTTTGGAAAATGTAATTAATTAGGCTTGTAAATGAATTAAAGGGATAACTAAGACATAATTAAGCTCAACTTAATTAAGAGGGTCCAAATAAGTGTGTAAATGTAAAGAAGTACATTTAACAACACTAAGTTAAGGCACTATTAAGTCCAGATTTAAATTAGGAGGGCTCAAACAAGTGAGAAAATGTAAAAGGTTATATTTTTCTAAACTACAGAAATATAAATTTCCATAACCCAACTTTATTGCATATTTATTATAATACGAAAAATTGAATTACTAAATAAATTCAATTAAATATTAAATGGAAATTTTGGAATTTTCAAAAAATGAATGAAAGAAATTGGTTGATATTGACTTTGCAAACTTTTGGGAATTATTTTATATGTTACCAAGAATTGAATGTTACTAATCAATTTGCAAGTGAAAGTGTGTGCAGTTGTAGGGTGATAGGTTGAAGGATGAGAACAAGGTTGAAGTAGGATTGTTTAGCCAGATTGATGGTAATCTAGTTGGAATCTGGGTGCACACACCACAAATGGCATGATGACTTGCATTTGAACTAATTTTCATATATAAGAGAATGTAATTTCTTGAGTTCAATTGTTTCAATGCTTGAAAATGAATGGTTTGTAGATTAAATTATCTATTCAAACTTTGTGATTTGAGGGAAACAAAAGTGATCATTGTAAAGAAAATTATTTTCTTTAGTGTGGATATATATATATATATATATAAAGATGCTCAAAATAAAAATTTAATTTCCTTACTTTAAATGATAGTCTATGGAGCCTATAAGCCATTCCAAAACAAGAAACTTATATATGAATGCATATATTAATATATATATATATATATACAATATTCAAATATAAGGTAAATGTGAATGAAATCATTTAAATGCATACATACATATATGTGTGTGTGTGTGTTTGATTTACATACACGTATATATTTATATATATATTTATATATATGAATTCATATATAAGTTTCTTGTTTTGGAATGGCTTATAGCTTCCATACACTATCATAAATATATATGTATATATATACATACATATACATACAAATATATATTCAAATTCATATTGAATTCAAAGTTGATAACTAATATATTCTAAATCAGACTGTTGAAATCAATCAAAAATCACAAGGAAATTCCACGAAGGACGTGGATTGCCACAGTCTTACTGACAATATTCAAACCCAGAAGTGGTCGACAGCATGGCCATAATGCCATCACCCAAAAAAAATGCAAAAGTGTGTTGTTTCCATTTTGGAAGAGACTCAGGGACGAAAAAGTGGAGGAGAAGAAAGTAATTCAAGGGGAATTCAAAAGGAAATGCAGGGAAAAAATTGAGACTGGAAAAATATGAGGAAAATGATATCAAAGTTTGATTTGGAGGTAATTTGATCTCATTATTTTTTGCATAGACTTAGATTTATTTCTAATATTGAATCATGCATGAATTTTTTCCTTTATTTTAATCGAGTGTTGTCATGGCATCATAAAAATGAGGTCGTTGTTCTATATGTGAATCGACTTGAAGCTGAATGTATGAAGATATTGTTACCACCTCATAGAGGGTGCATGGCCTATGGCCTACGTAGTATGGAAACTATCATAACTTAGAGCCTTCATGGCTATTGTAAATATATTCCTTGAGAAGGATCGATTGCAATCCTATGGGAAGGGTATGCTTCTCTGCATTTTATTTGTATTGTTCTAATGCTTATTATTGATGGGTTGATAACTGTATATGTATATTGTCATTTAATGGGAAGCCAACCTCGTTCGATGGGAACGATGGTAAGGTTTCTATGTTAGAGAAACACCAAGCCTTGCTTGGCTCGATCTTATTATTGATGGGTTGACCCTTGAATGTGTAAATGGTACAAACAAAAGTATGCATGTTTAATATTGTAGCATGCATTGTATAAAAGAGTAAGCCCTCATGGGAGGTTTCAAATATATCTTTGATGCTTAGAAAGAATACACCTAACCATTGAGATTGGTCAATTCAAAGCAATCATAGTTTTTTTTGTTGCATCCTAAAAAGGCATGAGTATTGTTTGAACCTGAAGCTTCTATGCTTTCTTTGACTGATATATTTGCTCTAGTATTTCATCAACAAAGAGGTTGAACATAGTTTTCTTTATACTATTAAGTTGCTTATTGAATTTCTAGTAATGAAAGTGTTTAAGAATTTGAGTAATAAACATTTTTCCCTTATGTATGAAATTGGGCTATTTGATTGTTTATTTTTACTTCATAGTGGAAAACCCATTCTATTGTTAAATAGAGAAAAATTACTTATAAGGTGGTCCTTTAGGATGTAAGTAGTTTGAGATCAACAAACAGAGCAAACGACATTATTTTTCTTTACATGTAAATGTTTAGTTTGAAATGGTAATATGTTGATGTAAATGGTGGTTATTCTTTTGCAAACAACATTGTTTGTTGAAAGTTATCTTTTCTCAATAAAGTATTTAGTATGTAAACATCTTGTTGTATAACTATTTAGTAGGAAACAATACTTATTCTATTCAAATAATGAATGTGCATATGTAAACAACTTGTTGTATAACTGTTTAGTAGGAAACAATACTTGTGTTGTTTAAACAATGAATGTTCATATGTAAACAACTTGTTTTATAAATATTTTGTAGGAAATTTGCATTGAGCCATGAAACAAATGAATGTTCATATGCAAACAACTTGTTTCATAACTATTTTAGCAAGAAACAATGAATTTTCATGTAAAACATCAATGTTAGAATATCACAAATTGTAAAGAATGCAATAATAGTATGTGGTATGCGCGGGATCATGACAATAAAAAGTGGTGATATGATGGTGAACACTTACATTTTTTACCCAAAATTGATGAAACAAAAGGGTTTTAGTTGAGATTCAACTTTCACCCAATATAAATTGCCTTTACTTGAATTTGGGTATTAAATAATTATTATTCATTTTCATTTGAATTTAATTAAAACCTAATTATTGATAGGTTGATTAAATACATCTATAGCTTTCTAAATGGTATCAGTTTTCATTTTGAATCTAAAACATGCATCATGACCATGCTAATATTATACTATAGGATTGCTAAGCAATTTCATGAAGCTCTTTAATCAAGTTAACTGGTTATTATACTAGGTTTTTATTTTTAAAAGCTGCAAGCTTCAAAAAATCATAATTAATTATTTACTTGGAAAAATACAAAGCCAAGCAACACATCAAGACATGATTCCTCTACTTCCTATATTCCAAAATCTTAAAAAAATATTATCATTTCCATTGTGGTTAGGTAATGGCTGCATAATTTACTTACTTTTTGCCCGGGAATTTAAGTACCTTTCACTACATTGAAGTTTCAAATTTTCACCAAATAGATTTTTTTAAATAAAACCTAGTAGTTTAGGAAACTAGATTCAATTTGCTACAAATTCTATTTTCTTGCTAGTATATATTTTTGAAATAATATAGAGAACTTATTCAAATTTTTACGTCAAGTTACCTAACTCTAATTTTTTTGAATTTTTTGCCACTTAAGGGCCTATTTTTTCCATGATGATCCTACACATACCCTATGTGTGAAACTGTTACCGTAGACTTGTTCTAATTCTTTATTTTTGACAAAGAAATGTCAAATGGAATACTATTTTAAAATTGGAATCTGAATTAATGATTATTTCAGAATGTATGCACAAACTTTAACATTCATAGGCACATATATGTGTATGCACATAGAATTCATTTATGTACATACACATACTTGTGGCATACCTTCTTTTGTTTTTAATACATTTTTAAAAAGGAAAATGCTAATGATGAAAAGTAAAAATTAGTCATAAGAATTATATGACTAATTGTTGAATTACTCTGTGAATCATAAATATGATTTCTTTTTAGTGACTAAAACAGTATTCTGATTCTTCTTTGGAGATATTTGAGAAAGAATATTTAATACTTGAACATAACAATGATGCCTTAGTTGACTAGAGAACCTCACGGTAGATGCTGCTAGAGGGTAGATAGCTACTATGTGATGTTTAGTAGAAAGTTACCTTCTGGGACGGGTGCCGAAATGGAGTTTAGAGAGTATATGTTTGCTTTACCATAACATATTGTTTGTTGTTGTTGCGAAAAATCTATTATGCTTGTCCAAGAAATTTAGCTCATTATGTATGTATGAACTCCATGATTTCACTCTCTACCATTCCTAGCATAGATCTTGCATTTTCTTTTCTAACTTGTAGATATAAATTGCATGTTGATGTATGGGAACACACCAGATTCCACCTTGAAGATTGTTCTCTTGCTAAAATTTCCATGTAGGGTCTAGAATTCTTCAAGTCAAAAGAATATCAGGGATGCATAAGCTTTGTGGTTGCATAATAAAGTGCTTCAACCATGTTTTGGTCCACCAATGGAGGCAAGCATCCAAGAAGAACCTTAGTTTTTCACAAGAATATTATAGTCTAAGATGTAACTTGATGTAATTCATTCATGTACTTGATGAAAAGTGTACAATTTAAACACTTTTTTGGATTTAGGAGGCAAGTCTTCCCTGATATTATAATTTGACTTTTGAAGTGAATATATGAATCTTTTACTCATTTTAAATGGACATGTGTAGCTATGATTCACTTTAGCCACTAGTTATGTCTTTTTAATTTGGAGTATATTTGTGTGTCATTTACAATAATATTAATTAAGTAATAAATTTTGAATGGGTTATTACATTTGGTATCAGAGCTTGGGGTTCAACTCTAGGCCTTTGAGTCTACCATAGTTGACTAGGGTAGTTGACCCTTGACCCAAAATTTAGATGTCTTTAGAATTGATCGAACCTGAATTGAATGCAAGAATGTGAAGGTCAAAGGCAAGACAAAGAAAAGGGAAAACTGTTAGAACCTCATGTAAGAATGTCGTAAAGGAAGAAAACACCAAGATAGAGATTCAATCAGAAATTACCGATGAATAAACACTAGCTCAAGCTCTTACATGACTCACGCTAGAGAGAGGCTTGAAGATTGAGTAGAAGCGAACACCTAAGATCAAGAAGTTTTCTGCAATCTGGGACTAGCCTCTAGGTTGTGGACCCAATGCACCTTTGTTGACTAAAGAGGAAAAGGAGAGCCTATGTAGTCAACCATTCTCTTTTGTAAATTTTGATGTAAACTCAAATGAGGACCTCGAGGAATGTCCTCTTTCTAATACCAAAAAATTAGAATGATGTAACTCAAAGCCAATTGTAAATAAGGGTCTATAGAATCACCTTAAATATAAATAAAATCAAATGATCTTTTTTTGGTGTGTTCAATGAGAGGCTCTAAAATGTGTGTATTATTCATAAATGTGTATGTATTCTATATTGAGGGATGTATGCATATAAAAATTATGTGATGTAGCATAATAATTTTTATCCATAGAACCTTGTGTTGAGATGTGATAAATGTGACTGCATTGTAGGATAAGCGTGAGATGTCATGGTGACCACCAGGCAAGATGGGGGTGGTAGTCATTCTGATAATGGACCTAACAAGAAGCTAGAGAAAATTCTAGATCTCTTGAATCAGCAAGAGTCTCACATGGATCATATAGAGAAAGAAGTTTGAGTGGCACACAAGGACTAGGACTACAAGAATGTAGAAGGAAATCAAGGGGACAGTGGTCCAAGGGAAAGTCCATGAGGATGAATTGAGGAAGAAATTAGGAAAGACCTTAAAAGAGTAGCACTGCCCAAGTTTGATGGTAAGGCTATTAGACAAAAAGCTAAGGCTTGGATTATAGAGATGGAAAAATAGTTTGGGCTCCATAACCTTTCTAAATAGACCAAGGTGACATGGGATACGCATTAGCTCTTAGGTGAAGTAGTGACTTGGTGGGATAATGAGAAGTTAGAACGAAATCCTCCAACTACTGAGATCACATGGGAACTCTTCCTAAAATCCTTCAAGAAGAGATGGTTATTGCAACTTTTCTTTGATAAGAAAGTGATGAAGTTTCAAAACTTATCCCAAGGAAATATGACTGTGATTCAATATTGGGAAAAGTTCACCAACCTGTTGAAATATGTGCCCCAATATTAGGGAGATGAATGGTTCTGTATCTAGAAATTTATAATGGGACTCAGACCATACATAGGATTTGAGGTGGATATGCATGAACCTCAAACTATGAATGAGGTCTTCAAAAATGTCACCAAATAGGAGCAAAAACTATTGCAGCTATCCAATCTTCGCAGGGACTCAAATTCTAAGTCGCGGTACGGGAAGAAAAAATTTCATAAGGGAGACAAGAACCATAAAATCTATAATCTCAAGAGGGGAAGTGAATCATAGGAGAAGGTTGAAGATGGTAATGGTGGAAAGAACAAGAAAGAAAACAAAGGCAAGGGAAAAGATGACCATAAGTAGAAGAGCTTTAGGGAGGACAAGCTAGGAGGTCACAAAGGGCCTTGAGATGGATGTTATTCTTGTGGAGATGATCATTATGCGTCAAATTTTCCTCAATAGTCAAAGTTGTGAAATGAAGGAAGATAATAGTAGACTCAACATCACTAGATCCACACTACAGTGGATAACAAACACATAGTGTAACGCCCCACCACACAACCCCAAAGGAAACTAATAAATCTCACATTTATGACACAATTATTTCTTAAAGAAACTAACATGCAACATAATATTAGCATACAACACTTGAAATGATCCAATATATGTACATCATATGACAAAGTACCTTAGGGTTTCATGACCGCATTGCATTTCAAATCAACATCATTTCATTACATGAAAGATAAGCATCCACTAGAACCATAAGATAATAACATGAACATGGAAAATTCATTATAGCAAGAAGATACATCGATTAAGGATTACATCGTACACTGTTATTTCCTAACATGAATGGGATGAGTAAAATAACATGGAATAATACAAATGATATGAATGAGTACAAACATCAAGACTAGTTCCAACACTAGTATAGCTTTGGAATCACTACATCTAGTACAACTATGCACAAATCGATCAATGGTTGGGGACCCAATGGGGTGTATAGCACATTCCAACTAACCATGTGGACCTGAAGGCCCAACCCCCGTGCTAGGAGATGACAAGGAGGACCTCAATGAAAACCATCGAGCGAAGCAAGGATTACACGAGTCCATGACATGAGCAAGAATAACACAAGAGAAAATCCAACACAAGGAATAAGTAGCACAAGAGATAACCAACACAAGAAACATCTGCTTCTAGAGGTACAAGAACCACGAGAGGGGAATCAACATACAAGGTTGTTAAAGGGTGGATTTCCACCGCATAGGTAGTTAGGGGTTACCCTGTTGTAACCTTCCTATATTGTCGGGCCCCATCCTGGGTTTCCTTGGTAACCTCTACTACCCTCCAGACCCCCATGCTCACTATACGGAATCAACATACCTGGAAAAATTACTATGCAGAGGCAAGGCAGTTGATCTTTCCATTCCAAGCCTTCCCACTCATTCCAAGCCTAAACAAGCACTTGGGTCCATGAGTGATGATACATTATCTAAATTAATGTGTGAAACTACCCAAACCCCCTAATTAATTAATTAATTAATTAAATTATCACTTGACTAAACTCACAATGGGTTATCCTGGACTAGCCACTTTGGGCACTAGCCCCCACTGAGAACCACTCCCCCACCTAACAATAAAATTCTATAAACACAAATGGGGAAAGCCAATTTGTACAAACTATCAAAACCATATAAATATGCTCATAAAACGAGGCAAGCAACAACTCACACAAGATCTCCCTTAAAAACCATTTCCCCTATGCAAGGCTCAAACCCACATAAACACAATCCAAGTGTAAAGGTCAACCATCATCAAATAATAGAATCATGAAACCACCCACTTACAAGTGAAACAACATAAAACTCAAATAAATACTTCAAACTTGATATGGGTTATCCAAGGCGGATCCTCCTAGATCGCCAGCCCCCATACCAACCCTTGCGAGTAAAAATCATATCCCCTCAAACCTCTAGAAGACTCTTAAAAAAATGATAACATAAGGGTTCCACATCAAAGAACTAACAACAATAACAAGATCTCAAAGAACTATTTTCATTCCATAATTGATGAGTCAACAAGTAAAAAGTAGTGAGTGGCAACATCCCAACAAAATCTTCACAATCATTTTTGATACAAAATCAACCAGGCATTCAAGGGATACCTCTATTTTCTTCTCACAAGATGCCCAACCACACATTACTCAACAAACTTACAATTTGACTCATAAACAACTCAAACAGAATCATCGTCTATGACAACAATAGCATAAAACCAATTTACCATTGAATTCAAGAGACAACCTGATAAATCAGCACAAACAGCCACTCCAAAATCTTCTTGAGCAAATAATAAACATTTGAAGTAAGAATTCAACAATCATTGACTTGGAAAAAGGTAAACTACTACATCTATTTACTCAAACCTCTCATTTAGTTATAACTAAATGATTATAAACTAAGAATATTCTTTTATTTGATTCATGATATAATTACATGCTTTCATAAACATATATAAATATATACTATAGACCAAACTCACTATTTTTCTATGTGACATATCCTAAGATGATGACAAATACCCCTATATAATCTTACACACATATTATATATATATGTACATGTTTAAACAAAATCATAATCCATGAAGACCAAGTGCCATTTCCAAACATCAATTTATATGTAATTAAATGTTAAACATAGTACAAGTTTATCGAATACCAATAAGGTATTCGTGAATACAATAACATGCATACTAGGATCGAAATCAAACTATTCACATCACATAGACACATATACAATCCCATTAATAGTTGAAATAGATAGATACACATCTATATAATAAGCGTAGTATGGAGAATGAATCAAAATCCACATAAGGTAAATCTTAAGGATAGATCGGTCACATGCCATTCATAAACTGAATGGGGCTTGTGTGATGAATTTTTCATGCAGAATCGACACAGGGAATTGAAAATCAAATCAACAAATGGAAGGAAACACATTTCACTGAGAAAGGATTCAGAACTATTAGGAAGGAAGTAATGTGGGGATCATCATGGAAAAAGCAGGCCCTTAAGTGGCAAAATTCAAAAAATCGAGTTAGGCAACTTGGCGTAAAATTGAATAATTTATCTATATTATTTCAAAATATGTAACAATAGAATATGTAGCAAATTGAATATAGTTTTAAACTACTAGATTTGTTTTAAAAAAAATCTATTTGGTGAAAATTTGAAGAATTTCGGAAAAAATAAGAAGTAGGTTAATGCAATGCGGCAGCCCTAACCACAATAAAATGATAATATTTTTTTTATAATATTTTAGTTATAAGTAGAGGACTTATGCTTGATGTGATGCATATCTTTTGTAAATTTTTTGCAAGTAAATAATTAATTATGAATTTTATTACAACATTTTAAAAATATAAAGCTTCATTATGTTTGACCACCTTAACTTGGTCAAACTTCATGGAATTCATTTTTTCTTTTTTAATCCTATAGTATGTGCATAGAATGTGACACATGTTTTGGATTCAAAAAATGTGATACCGTTTGAAGCTATAAATGTTTTCAATCAGCCTATCAATCAGGACTTTAGTCATAATTTGAATAGAAAATGAATAATATTTACTTATTAAATTCAAAGTAAAGCATAATTTATATCATTAGAAATATTAGAATCTCCTTTCAAAACCCTAATTTCATCAATTTTGGGTAAAAATAGTCATCAACCACATACCCATCATATTGCCACTTTTTGGCCCATCCTTGATGCACATACCGAAGAGAATAAATTCAAATCAACATTCTATAAGGTGCACATTTAATACAGGGATCGACAACTAGAAAATACAACTAGAGTTAGCTCCAAAGTATACACTGATGTTGTATACTCATTTAACAATGATAATGAAGATGAAAAAGTAAAACAAAAATGCAAGAGTGATAATAAATTATGTATTTGGGGTGCACATGAAATGTATGAACAAATATCTCTATTAAGATGATTTACTTTTTTATGCTTGAATGAATACATTGATACCGACCCTCCCTTCGCAAAGTTACATGATACTTGCAAATCTTGAATTCTCCTTCTACCTAAACTGAGCTTAAAGGATCTCAGTAAAACAAAGTACTTAATTTGAATCAATGACTGCAGATGATTACACATCTTCTAGGTTCACTAAGAAAGACATACTTGGCAGTACTCTTCTATGCATTGACTTAGACACAAACTTAATTACGCAGCAACCATTATGAACATACTAGACAAATTAATAGTTTTTCATCAAATAAGAATCAATTCTTCAATAAGACTTTTTTTTTTACATCCATAAGGAAACTCAAACAAAATAGGGGAACTGTTGGAAAGAATTCTTTAAAACTGTGAGGCACGATAGGGAGGAAATATGTTTTGAGTAACAACATGGTATGTGATACATATGAAAGGACACTCTCTACTGGGAAGAAGGTCTACACTCATAGACCTAAATAGCTTCACTAAAGAAAATTAGAACATTATAAGTGTCATGACCCACACAACTTCACACAAGAGTTCAAGGAAGACAATAAATGATCGAACCATGATTGGTCTCCTACATAGGCTACTTTAATATTGAATGTTTCCAGAAAAAAGGCTAGGGTAAATGAGCTTCAACACAGGCTATAGCCATCCATCAAGTTCAATATTATTATTACAAATAACTTTCTTACATGTACTTATTCAAACAACAAGTAGACATAAATATTTCACGATTCTGGCCCAATTCTCACTGTCGCCCAGAGCAGGGAAACAAGAAACTGTCACTACCATCTAGAACATGGAATAATGAGGAGCAAGCTTAGTATGGATTCAAATCCCAACATGTTATGGGATAGCATAAGGGTCAGAGCATTAAGATAGATGATATAGCTAGGAATGCCCACAAAGACATAAGAAAAATGTGGTAACATATATGAAACACATGATCCTCAGTTTGCTATGTTCATAGGGTATGCACAAGATGCGTATGATGAAAGGATTAGAGACTTTCATGAAAATATAGTAAAGGATTGATTTTTTTTTCTAATATATGATTGATATAAATCGATGAATCAAAAGATTGTAAGAAAAATCTCTATTTTGATCATTCACTCAAAGATTTGGGAAAATAATATAATGATATGAGTCTGTTCAAAAGAAACATATACTTGTCACCTAAAATAGCGGGGAAGAAAGCTTTCCAAAACTCTGAAATCCTAAATCAATGCATACCTAGAAAGTTATGCTTATTTTCTGTGACCTTGGACAAAGTAATAAGATACTATTTTATGAGTTGACTATTTAGGTGCAAATAGCTTTGATTGCCTTCCATTGTCGATACAACCGATGTAGTTCCTTAAAGATAGTGGAAAAGAATCACGTTCTTTCCAAAACAATGGCTAAATATTACATGAGCCTGGAAATTTCCTCAAAAAATCAATAGTGGAACAGAGTAATCCACGATTAAAGGAATTTTTTTTGAGAGATCCAGAAATGGCTGCCATCTTCATGACATGCTCTGGCAAGCTATTTGTACAAGCCATTGTTGACATCGACTTGTAGCACCTCTATTTTTCGTGCATACATGGCTTGGAGGAATGGAGGTTTAGACTATTATCTCCAGCTTCTTCAAGTTGGTTTGCTTTGGATATGGATGAAAGACTACAACTCTTACCAAACAAATTCACTTTCTTGTTAGCCTCGTTGAGATTTGATTCACTGATGGATTGATTTCATCTGTTTTAGTTGTCTTGCTATCATCTGGGGACAATATTCAAGGATTGGAGAAGGATATGACTCTGTTACACTAGTTATACTTCTTCCCCAACTTTTCTATGGCCTAAGTCGGGACAGAGCCATGGAAATAAAATGTTAATTATGAGGCCCAAAGTGTCCATAGTTGATACCTTGGATGCTTCATCCTTGAAGATAAAGTTTTTGGGTGTGAGTCCTCTGGAAGAGATTCAAGAATACATATTTGCAGACTGATAATTTGAATGCTAGGGAATAAGATTAGTAGCTCCTCTGTGACTTCCAAAGACTGTGGAGTAGAGATCATGACTGAAGTTGGAGCCTCTCGGGGTAGGATTACAGGAGGTCTAAAGAGAATCGATCTCCCCATCTTCTACACAATGCCACGATTCCCTCCTTTCCTTTATTGTATCTATTACACATAAAAGAACACTCTTTTATTCTTCTTTATTTCTTTTGAATTGTCTTTCCCTCCTTATAGTTGTCAGTACTCTAATGCCATAATGAGACCTTCCACAATATGCTTCCCACTACGCAACTCCACCTCCTCTCCACTATGTTTTAGATTCCCATATTAAGGTGTCCTCTCACGCTTGTCATGACATGCTTACATGTAAGGAGTTTATATACAATACCACCCAAACAAATAAATGCATCCCTTTAATAACTAACTAATTTTTTTGAATAATTCATTTATTCTTTATTATCAATGGCTAAAATTATTATTATTTATACCACTTATTATTTATTGTTTTATTTTATTTAATCTGTTACTAACAAGCAACATCAGAAAGCCCATTAAATTTATACACTCTAAAACACAATTAATCAAATATCATAAAAGGACAAATCAAACAAATTTGAATCAATTCAACAACATACCAACCAATACTCGACTTCACAACAAGTCGGTAAGCAACTCAAGGACAACACAGATGGAGGGGCACTACATCCTCCCCCTAGGCCTTGACTTACTCCTAGAAGTCGCAATACAAAATAGAACATACACATTGATAAACAACATCAAATATTCATGCAACACAATATTAAATGATAAAATCACATAATCCACATGAGCTCACAATGAAATCAATAAGCGGGAGAACTAAACAAGACAATTAACAAAACAAAATAAACCATACCAATAGGATAACAAGGTGGGGGTACTTATCCTCATTGAGGATGATGGCAAGGTTGGAGACCCTTCTTGTCAACTTCGTGTTTCCACGTCATACCCATTGGGATTTATGAGTCTTGCTTAGACATGACAGTGCAGGTAGAGTTGAAGCCTCATACCTACAATCTTGCATAAAAGAAAATGTTGTGTACAACACATATATATATATATATATTGTTGTGCCCTCATCACACATGCCCCGTTCAGAATGGGGACCCTCTCTTTCCTTCACCTTGTTGGGTCATTTTTATCGCCACCTCATTTTGTGTGCCCCTATTTTGGTGTTCAAAGTGGTCAGTGAGCCCTAAAGTGTCATCTCAACTCGACCATGCTTCACCCCCTCAAATTTTCTAATTCAAATGCCTTTGTGGAGATCCCTTGGCATTTTTCCTCTGCCGGCCTCCTTGGGGTCCTTCAGGTCTACCCTCATAGGTTTTCCTTGGTGGATTTCCCTATTGCATTTTTCATCTCAAACAACCTTCTCCTCACATCGTTCCACTTATTAGGTCTCGAACCCTCCACTTTCGTTGTTTTTTTCCAAACTTTTATACGTCAATTGGCCAATGGTGTTCCACCCACTGGACTCTGGCCCTCCTGTGGCCATTTTGAAATTGAAGCTCACCAATATTTTGGTCATCATACGTGCATTAATTATAGGCATTTAATACTTTAACTTCTATAAATAGTCAAATTTGACATGTCATTTTCATGTGTTAGTTTAACTAGGGTGAATCAGAGTGATTAGAAAACTATCTCCCTACACTGCCTCCGAGCCCGACGAGTGCCATCACCAATTTATAGCACTCACCAACTGATCTAGTCATCATCCTTCATCAGGTTCTCGAGGTTAGTTCGCCGCCTATGCCTCGTGCTATGTTTTTCTTTGATTTTGAGGTAAAATGATGAATACAAGGATGAAAAATGCATGCATTAGATAGAGAAAATTAGGGCGCTTAAAACCCATATGGAAAAGTTCTAAAAACCCTCATAAATCACCCGCCCTTTGCACGTGGAACCTCACCTCCCTGGTGCCATTCTTTGGATAGTGAATTCATGACCCATGGGCCCACTGGCTCATAGTGTTGTTGCTCAAGCATGAAAACGAAAGACTTTCGAGTGGCAAACCTGCCTCGTAGACCCACCATCGTGGAATGATGCCATCTTTTTGGCTATCAAAACTTGCAAAATCATAAACTAAAACTAAGCCCAACACATTTCCTAGGTCCACTCTCGTGGGACTCTGTCCCCAGGGCACCATTTCAGATGGCATTTTGATCCCTACTTTTCAAACTTTGGACTTTGGTTCCTTCCTAATCAGTTGACTCTATGGACCGGCTGAAGTGCCAAGTCCCCCCTTTGGATCCCAATGCTCAGACCTCTACTCACGGGCCACCGCGATTTCACCGTTGTTTCATACTACTTTCAAGGGGCTGCCCTTTTTTCCCTAGCTCTCGAAGCTCCTGCAGCCATCAAGATAAAATAACAAAAAAATCAAGTGCTCAGCCCATTATGGGTCACCTCCAACGGACTTCCACACCTAGTTCTCTGTCCTGTCTCTGCCGCTGCAAAGGGAGAACTGTCTTCATCCTCCCAGGCTTTGGGGTCCGATCCTCTATTTGCTGATAAACTCCACATGAAACAAAGAAAACATAGAAACCAAGCCCTCTTCCACACCCGTGCCCTTGGACTTCCTCTAGCAAACTTTCGCTTGTTTTTCATCGTTTCAAATGGAAATCCTATAATGACCTTCTGCCCCATTTGACCCGAATGCCTAGAGACCAATAGGTGATGTCGATTGCCCTCTGAACCCGCGGGTCCCAGCTAGTGGAACTCCACCCTAGGAATGCCATCTCATCAAAGCTGTCCCAAACAACAAACCTCAGGCGGCAAAGCTCCATATTGATTATGATTCCAAAAGATGATCCAAATGCCCTCTAATCAACAAACTAATCTCAACCCACGTGCCAAAATGGGGAACTTTATTTAGTGGACCTTCCAATTTGACCAAATCCTAGGGTGGGTTGAACCTTGCGGACCGCCTTGCCCTATTTTCCCTTCAAAACAACCATCCTACCAGGGAAGTCTGACCCCTAGAACTCAGATCATCCAAGCTCCCTCCTGTTAACTACTAGTACCATATATTAGGTTTCTTAAATGTTGAATTATCCAATCTAGTGTTGTCTCACAGAGATTTGGCTAACGTTCCATGTATTTTATGCTTGAAAGTGTTTATTGCCCCTTTGGTTACAAGATATATGGAATTAGGTGCGGGACCTTTAGGAGTCGCCATGGAGAAGGACAAAGGAAAGAAGATAGACAAAGCACCCCACGGAAAGGAAGACAAAGACCAGATGAAATATTAGTTCCAAGGGGAGCCATTGGAATCTAAAGTCACCATAGATTGGAAGGATATTTTTGACACAAATATTAGGCACACTAATATCTACAAATTCACACAAAGGGTTAGGATCAACCCTAAAAAAGAGAATGCAAGATTGATTAGAGGCAGTGGGATAGCCAAAGTTGTGGGCTTCCCTCCCGCTCTTGTCACTCCTAAACTAGTAATGGGTTGCAGGGAGGCATACCAACTAGAGACCCAAACGATAGTGGACAGGGACAAGAATATATTGGTTGATATGTCTGCTCAAGCAATAACCAAAACCTTTCATATCCCTACCTTTGAGGAGATGGAATTTCCAACCACAAAGGAGTGCAAGCCAATGTGGGAGGAGGACCCAATTAAATGTAAGAAACTCATAAACTAGTTTTGGCTTAAGGAGAAGAGGGGTAATGTTGCTAAGGTCCCCCAATAACTATTCCGAAGTTATTTTTATGAAGACTATCATGATGTGGTGAACCTGCTAAGCAGAGTAATGGGCCTTCCTACAACTGATTACTTCCAAGAGTGGATGGTTTACTTCATTGAAGAGATTCTCTGTGGAGAGGATACCTCATTTTACTAGGGTGGGATAATTAGTGATTGCTTTCATGAGCAGTTCATGACTGTCAAAAAATCCTCCAAGTTTTACATGGCATCCTATTTGGTCTACTCATTGGATAAACAGAGGCAATATAGTGTATTTTTCAGAGCTCCAGATGAAGAACCTGGAAGGGAGCTAAAATTTTATGACAAATACCCCCAGTTGTAATACAAGACCTACAAGAAAGATTACTGGAGGGTCAATGATGCTTTCACAGGTCATATCATTAGATTAATTGGGGGCGACCTTGAGAGGCAAGTCTCCCATAATGCCAATGCATTTCTAAAGCAGTATACCTTTTTGTTCATCCAATATCCGAAGTTTACATAAATTCCTACAGAAGGCTTCTCAAAAAGACCTAACAAGCTACCCCAGTATCCTAATGACACGATAATACTATTGGATCTCTCTCGGAAGCTACGACATGTGCACACCCTCTTGAGCAGCAAAAATTTGGTAGGGATTCCTTATCCCCTCTCTTTTGGCCAAGCGATGTACGAGCTCCATACCTCACAATGTGCCCACAATTCAAAGAAGGAGCTAGTAGAGTACCATCTGAGACTCCACACTGCCCAGCCATAGATGGATCCATATGGCCATATCAGGAAGGCACTTGGACCTGAATATTCCCATCTACATAGCGTCAAGGATTTTTGGGCTAATTGTAAAGATGGCAATGAGGTGCGGATGAGGCACTCTATGCGGATGACCACATACTTTGTAAAGAGGGTAAACCTATTCCCAGTACTTGATTAGGTAGAAGAAGATGAGAGCACAATAATAGACCCCTGATATGATGCGGTTTCCAATCTCCCACTGCCCCTAATTGACTGGGATGAACAGAAGGTTGACAACCTCAATATATTGACCAAGCCACTCGAGGCTCGCACAAAAGAGTGGATTGATGGGAAAGTTTCCTGATTGAAACAACAAGGGGTTGCTCTAACTTGTGAGAGGCTCAAAAGTGAGCCAAGTGGGATAGGTGGTGGGGTAGCTACTACCTCAATAGGGGAAACTTTGAAATCCCCTCCACTCACTCAGTCGAGGAAAAGAAAAGAAACTAATGAGCAGCAGCCCAATCCAAAGCTATACTCAAGAAAGGCCTCAGAAGGTGAACCTTCCAAGAAACATAAGAAATTAGGAAGTGTCACTGAGATGCTAGTTATTCAAGAGGATTTGCTCCATGAGGGAAAGGAAATGGAGACCGAGCACCCAAAATCTCCACCGGCTATTTCCACTACTGTTGCCTCTACATATACTTCCTAGGCCATGGTGGCTACTTCCCCACCTACGGTGGACATCTCGGTCCACCTTGCCTCTTCTTCGCCTACTAGACCAGTCATAGTGATTGACTTTTCTTCTACCACCACCTCTCCACTCTCTTCTTCCTCCATGTCTCCAACCATGTCTGTTTCACTAGCAATGACAACAATGCCAATACCTACACTCTCACTTCCAGAAGAATTTTTGTGGCATATGTAAAATGTCCCATATGAGATTTTTGAAGTATTGATGAATCCAACCATCCAGGTTTCCCTAGCACAAGTTCTTCCCAGCGTTCCTACCTCAAAGCCTCCAACTAAATCACTAAAGATGAAAGCCACGATGTAAATATTTGAGGAGTTGGAATGACAAGAGAAAGAGCCCGCTAAGGTATTGGAGGAAGAAGTTGATGACTACCATGAACACCTAGAGCACCAACATTTACAAATTGATGAGGTAGTCTATGAAGGAGAGGAAACAAAATCCTCCGAGAGTGACAAAGAAGAAGATGTCGACACCAAGTATATTGTAGAAACCTTTGATGCAGATCTCGAAGAAGGGTTGGCTCACCAATTGAAAGATGTCAGAGAGGAAATAGAAAAACCACCCTCTGAGGAAGGAAAGGAGCTAAGTGATAAAATGGAAGAAAGCACTAAACTTCCAATCGAGGAACAGGAAGAAAGATCTAAGTCAGAGGAAGATGTGCCACCTCAACATGAGAAGGAGGAGAGTAAATAAGAAAACAAGTAAATGGAAGAGGCTAAAACCCATAAGAATCTAGAAACAGAGCAGCCCGAAGAACATGAGCATGAAGAAGAAGAAAAGGATATTGAAGGGGAAGATAGCCCTAGGGAATTCTTGCCCACTAAGTCCCCCATCAAACACATGGTGTTCATCCAAGATTCTCATGAAGAACAAGAAGGCACAAGGACAGAGAAAGAAGCTTCTGAGGATAAAGAGATTGAAATAAGGAAGAATGAAGAGGAGGGTGATCGTGAATCACCCAAGGAAAAGTATTAGATGCCTGAATGGCTACAGAAGCAACTAGAGAAGAAAGCTCCTACTCTAAGCGATCCAAGAGCAATATTAGAGGCCATCTTGGCCCAAGATCAGATCAGCACCAAAAAAGAGAAGAAGCCCAAAGTTAGATCCAAGCTAACAATGGACGCTTCTGGATCTATGACCATGCAAATAGCTAAACCAGTGGTGAATGAAGAAGGTATTGGTTACAATGTTTCCACCATCGACTTGGGGATTACATCAAGAGAACAAAAGGTGGATCATCTCCAGGAGTTTTTTGCCACAGTGGTGCATTTGATACAATAAGATAAGGTCTCAAGGGAGGAACTCAAGGCGCAGTTGGTTGATTTTATAGCCTACATTCAACAATGGTCATCTATGGAAAAGCTTCCCATGATGTCCTCGACTCCACTATAGCTGTTGTCTAAGGAGAAAATCGACAAGCTCGAGAGAAGAAGAAACTGGACTAAGACTACAGAAGAATGGTTCCAGCAAGTCTTGTATGTTGGAAACATGGGCATCAATCATGTTGTCAGGACAACAAAGAAGTTCCTGAAAGTACAAAAGTACCTTGAGGGCATGAGGAAGTCTTGCATTGAATTCCTAGGGATTTAAGAATCCATCTACCCCAAAATTGAGGCCATCCTCAAGCTGCCTCCCAAAGTATGGAAAGAACACCTTGTGTTCACAGAGGACAATCATTAGCTGGTTGAGATGTGGAAGATGAACTTCAACAACAAGAAGGAGGTGTTGGAGCAAGTCCTCTACAAGGTGGAGCCATAAATTGATTGGGCCAAAGACATTGGGGCCAATTGTATTGAGTATTTGAAAGTGATGATAGGGTATGATATGCCCACTGTTGAGATTGATCCCGAAAAGGTGAGGCCTTATTTTCGTAAAAAGATGGAAGACAATGTCGGGGGAGCTCACCATGGATTTTATGAATTTTGTTTCTCTGGCTTTCACCCAATCTGAGCAAGTTAGAGATAATATAGCCAAGTGTGATGAAGATTGGGATACACTTATGGGCCGATCTAAACAATGGAACTACTAGGTGCTCCAATCCAGCATAATGGAAATCAAGAAACTCCAGGTGCTCACCAACAAGTTTATAGAATATGCTGCCTTGAAGAAATAGGAAGGAAACCTAATAATTGATGACAAGTTCCTCTAGAGTAGCTGCAGCAAAGGGAAATCAACTAGAAGACAAAACACTACAGTGCTGCCACTAAATGACGAAATAGGGAAAATAAAAGAGATGTATTTTAAATTGTAATATATTTGGGGGTAGGTGAAACCCTAGTTTATAGTGAATCTTGGCCACACAATGAAAATCAATCTTGGCCATTCATTTTTCTTTTTGAACACTATAAATAGGGGGTCTCCTCTCATTTTCAAGCGAGAGTTGAGTTGTTGTAAAGATATGATACAAAATTTTTAATAGAAATACATTAACTTTGGTGGATTTATGAGTTTCTTTGCATGTTTCATGATTCATCTCCCATAGTTAGCTGATTTAGTTAGATTTACTTTGTTGTTCTTCACTGTCTTAGATTGCTTTGATAGATTTAGTAAATGTTGTTCAATGGTTGTGTAGATTTCTATTGTGTTGATACCTTTCTTGTCCATACTTTTTGTTGTTTACTGCTGGTAGATAGTTGTGAAAAGTTATTCTGGACTTAAATTAAAAGTTGCCCCATTTTTTTATCTTTTATTCATGCATATTTATTGTGAATGAATGGTAGAAAATTTGCAGTCCTTAGAAGCTAGCATAAGTTTCATGATACTATGATTTTTTTGGTTAAGTGATTTTATTTTTTAAGGAAGTTGTCCATAGTAGAACCCTCCATGATCATTGTTCATAGTTAGTTTTAGATCTAGGAACCTATTCTCTTCCCTGCCTTTTTTTACATTTTTTAATAAGTGACCTATGTTAAGGTTCATTGCACATTGTAAAGCGAAACCTTAAGATAACATTGGAGTTCCAGATTGCTGTTCAAACTTGCAGCAAATTGCACATCAACTTCCCATCTTAGGAACTCCATTTCAAGATTCATCTCACATCCAGCTACATAAGTCTGCCCTGTGATTACCAACAAAATCACATCAAATGTTATCAACTAAGAAATTCCATGTACACCATGGTCTGACACACAAGAGACCTTGGGGTAGCGATTGGTAACTTGCTTGCAAATTTCTACCTTTCAAGAGAGGTAGTGCACCTATGCACTGCCTGTGTTGAGAAAGTGCTAAAACACCCATCAACAAATATCAAATCAACCTTGTGTAGAGGGAATTGTCGTGTCATATTCATCTCATGAATGAGTGATACGACATCATCCTTCTAACACAATACATTCATCGAGACATCATAAATTATCATCAATAACAATTGCTAATCAGATGCAACCATAGTATTGAATCCACATGTTAAACATAACCAATTAATTACCTTCATCTTCAAGATTCGAAGCCAACTATTTGAAAGCCACAAACTTGGGTGGAAACATGACACATTAGTACTAGTTATTCATGCTAATTCATTGCCAAGGTACACATTTCTAGTTAAACTTCATCATTTACACATTAGGTATTCCATTATATTCATTACTCAACACAAAATATCACTACATATGTGACATAAGATCATAATTTTATGCCTTTTTAGAAATAGAAATACAATTTATCACTTCAAAACTCACAAAATTTCATATTTAAACACACTCATCCCATACACACTCAAATTCACTTCACGGGGAACCCACCACAAGGAAACAAAAGGATCAATAATGCATCCTTGATGGATCAGTAATTGGTGCATTGCACACTACACTGAGGGTGCTATCCTTTCCATCAGTTTCCTGCACCTTGGACCGACACCGTCTAAGAACATACTCAGATTGCTAAGTGTAGATGACACAAAATAAAAGACATAACCTCAAGAGTATGAGCAACTAGGTCAACGTAATGGGCTCATAGTGCCAAGTGTATGAACCTAGGCTCTGATACCATATGTAACGCTCTGCCACACAACCCCAAAGGAAACTAATGCATCTCACATTTATGGCACAATTTTTTTTTAAGCAACTAACATGCAGCATAATATTAACATACAACAATTCAAATGATGCAATATATGTACAACATATGACAAAGTCCCTTGGGGTTTCATGACTTCATTACATTTCAAATCAACATCATTTCATTACATGAAAGATAAGCATCCACTAGAACCATAAGATAATAACATGACCATGGACAATTCATTATAGCAAGAAGATACATCGATCAAGGATTACATTGTACATTGTTGTTTCCCGACATGAATGGGATGAGTACAATAACAAGGAATAATACAAATGATATGAATGATTACAAACATCAAGACTAGTTCCAACACTGGTATAGCTTTGGAATCACTGTACTGGTACAACTTTGCACAACTTGATCAACGGTTGGGGACCCAACGGGGTGCATAGCACGTTCCACCCGACCATGTGGACCCGAAGGCCCACCCCCCGTGCTAGGAGATGAAAATGAGGAACTCAATGAAAACCATCAAGTGAAGAAAGGATTACAAGAATCCACAACATGAGCAACAATAACACAAGATAACATCCAACACAAGGAATGACCAACACAAAACATAACCACCACAAGAGATAACCAATGCAAGAAACATCTACTTCCAAAGGTACAAGAACCACGAGAGGGGAATAAAAAAGATACAAGGTTGTTAAAGGGTGGAGTGTCATCACATAGGTAGTCACGGGTTACCCTAGTGTAACCTTCCTAGGCTGCTAGCCCCAATCCTGGGTTTCCTTGGTAACCTCTACCGGCCATCGGACCCCCATGCTCACTATGCAGAATCAACATACCTTGCGAAATTACTATGCATAGGCAAGGTAGTTGATCTTGCCATTCCAGGCCTTCCCACTCATCCCAAGACTAAACGAGCTCTTGGGCCCATGAGTGAGGATACATTGCCTAAATTAATGTGTGAAACTACCCAAACCCCCTAATTAATTAATTAATTAAGTTATCACTTGATTAAACTCACAATGGGTTATCCTGGACCAGCCACTTTGGGCATCGACCCCCATTGAGAGCCACTCCCCCAAACAACAATAAAATCCCATAAACACAAATGGGGCAAGCCAATTTGTACAAACTAGCAAAGTCATATAAATATGCACATAAAATGAGGAAAGCAATAGCTCACACAAGATCTCCATTAAAAACCATTTCCACCATGAGGCTTAAACCCACATAAACACAATCCAAGTGTAAAGGTCAACCATCATCAAATAACAGAATCATGAAACCACCCACTTACAGGTGAAACAACATAAAAATCAAATAAATACTCCAGTCTTGATATGGGTTATCTAAGGCAGATCCTCCTAGGTTGACAACCCCTATACCAACCCTTGCAACTGAAAATCATATCCCCTCAAACGTCTAGAAGGATCTTAAAAAAATGCCAACAGAAGGGTTCCCTATCAAAGAGCTAACAACAATAACAAGATCTCAAATAACTATTTTCATTCCATAATTGATGAGCCAACAAGTAAAAAGTAGTGAGTGGCAACACCCCAACAAAATCTTCACAATAATTTTTGATACAAAATCAACCGGGCATCCAAGGGAGACTTTAATTTTCTCCTCACAAGATGCCCAACCACACATTACTCAACAAACTTACAATTTGACTCATAAACAACTCAAACAAAATCATCGTCTATGACAACAATAGCATAAAATAGATTTACCACTCAATTCAAGAGACAACCCAATTAATCAGCATGAACAACCACTCCAAAATTTTCTTGAGCAAACAATAAAAGTTTCAAGTAAGAATTCAACAATCATTGACTTACAAAAAGGTAAACTACTAAATCTATTTACTCAAACCTCTCATTTAGTTATAATTAAATGATTATAAATGTAAGAATATTCTTTTCTTTGATTCATGATATAATTACATGTTTTCATAAACATATATAAATATATACTATAGACCAAACTCACTATTTTTCTAAGTGATAGATCCTAATATGACAATGAATACCCCTATATAATCTTACACACATATTATATATATATATATATGTACATGTTTAACCAAAATCATAATCCATGAAGGCTAAGTGCCATTTCCAAACATCGATTTAAATGTAATTAAATGTTAAACATAGTACGATTTTATTGAATACCAATAAGGTATTCACGAATACAATAACATGCATACTGGGAAAAAAAACAAGCTATTCACATCACATAGACACATATACAATCCCATTACCAATTGAAATAAATAAATACACATCTATATAATAAGAGCAGTATAGAGAATGAATCAAAATCCACATGAGGTAAAGCTTAAGGACAGATCGGCCACATGCCAACCATAGACCGAATGGGGCTTGTGCAATGACTTTGTCATGCGAAACTGACATAGGGAATTTGACATCGAATCAACTTATGGAAGGAAACATATTTCACTAAGAAAGGATTCATAACTATTAGGAAAGAGAATAAATTCAAATCAACATTCTATAAGGTGCACATTTAATATAGGGATCGACAACCAGAAAATGCAACTCGGGTTAGCTCCAAAGTATACACTGATGTTGCATACTCGTTTAACGATGATAATGAAGATGAAAAAGTGAAACGAAAACCCAAGAGTGATAATAAATTATGTATTTGGGGTGCACATGAAATGTATGAACAAATATCTCTATTAAGATGATTTACTTTTTTATGCTTGAATGAATACATTGATACCGACCCTCCCTTAGCAAAGTTACATGATACTTGCAAATCTTGAATTCTCCTTCTACCTAAACTGAGCTTATAATTAAGTAACCATTATGAACATACTAGACAAATTAAGAGTTTTTCATCAAATAAGAATCAATTCTTAAATAAGATTTTTTTTTGACATCCATAAGGAAACTCAAACAAAATATGGGAACTCTTGGAAATAATTCTTTAAAACTATGAGGCACAATAGGGAAGAAATATGTTTTGAGTGACAACATGGTACATGATACATATGGAAGGACACCCTCTAGCGGGAAGAAGGTCTACAGTTATAGACCTAAATGGCTTCACTAGAGAAAATTAGAACATTATTAGTGTCATGACCCACACAACTTCTCCCAAGAGTTCGAGGAAGACAATAAATGGTTGAACCATGATTGGTCTCCTAAATAGGTTACTTTAATATTGAATGTTTCCAGACAAAGGGCTAGTTTAAATGAGCTTCGACACAGGCTATAGCCGTCGATCAAGTTCAAAATTATTATTACAAATAACCTACTTACATGTACTTATTCAAACAAGTAGACATAAATATTTCATGACTCTAACCTGATTCCCACTGTTTCCTAGAGTAGGGAAACAAGAAACTGTCACTATTGTCTAGAATAGGGAATAACAAGGAGCGAGCTTAGTATGGATTCAAATCCCAACATGTTATGGGATAACATAAGGGTTAGGGAATTGAGATATATGATACAACTATGAACACCCACAAAGACAAGAAAAATGTGGTAACATATATGAAACACATGATCCTCAGTTTACTATGTTTGCAGGGTATGCACAAGATGTGTATGATGAAAGGATTACAAATTTTCACAAAAATATAGTAAAGGAGTGATTTTTTTTTCTAATATATGATTGATATAAATCAATGAATCAAAAGATTGTAAGGAAGATCTCTATTCTGATAATTCACTCGAAGATTTGGGAAAAGAATATAATGATATGAGTTTATTCAAAAGAAACATATACTTGTCACCTAAACTAGTAGGGAAGACAACTTTCCAAAACTCTCAAATCCTAAATCAATCCATACCTAGAAAGTTACACTCCTTTTTTGTGACCTTGGACAAAGTAATAAGAGACTAGTATATGAGTCAACTCTTTAGGTGCAAACAGCTTTGATTTCCTTCCACTGTTGATACAACTGATGTGGTTCCTTACAGATAGTGGAAAAGAATCACATTCTTTCCAAAACAATGGCTAAATCTTACATGAGCCTAGAAATTTCCTCAAAAACTCAATAGCGGAATTGAGTAATCCATGATTAAAGGAAAATTTTTTGAGAGATCCAGAAATGGCTGCCACCTTCATGACATGCTCTAGCAAGCTATATGTACATGCCATTGTTGACATCGACTTTTAGCGCCTCCATTTTTCGTGCATACATGGCTTGGAGGACTGGAGGTTTGGACTGTTATCTCCAGCTTCTTCAAGTTGGTTTGCTTTGGATATGGGTGAAGGACTGTAACTCTTACCAAATAGATGCACTTCCTTGTTAGCCTCATTGAGATTTTATTCACTGATGGATTGATTTCATCTTTTTTAGCTATCTTTCTATCATCCGAGGATAATATTTTAGGGTTTGGAGAAGGATATGACTCTGTTACACCAGTTATACCTCTTCCCCAGCTTTTCTATGTCCTAAGCCAGGAAAGAGGCATGGAAATATAATGTTATTGATGATGCCCAAAGTGTCCAAAGTTGATCCCTTGGATGTTTATTCCTCAAAGTTAGAGTTTCTAGGTGTGAGTCCTCTAGAAGAGATTCAAAAATACATATCTACAGACTGATAATTTGAATTCCAGGGACTAAGATTAGTAGCTCCTCTATGAATTCCAAAGAACATGGAGTAGAAATCATGACTAAATTTGGAGCCTCTCAGGGTAGGATTGTAGGAGGACTAAAGAGAATTGATCAACCGATGTTCTCTATAATGACATGATTCCCTCCTTTTCTTTATTGTAACTGTTACACATAAAAGAACACTCTTTTATTCTTCTTTATTTATTTTTAATTGTCTTTCCCTCCTTATAGTTGTCAATACTCTAATGCCATAATGAGACCTTCCACAATATGCTTCCCACTATGCACCTCCACCTCTTATCCACTATGTTTTAGATTCCCATATTAAGGTGTCCTCTCACGCTTGTCACGACATGCTTACATGCAAGGAGTTTATATACAAAACAACCCATGCAAATAAATGCATACCTTTAATAACTAAATATTTTTTTTGAATAATTCATTTATTCTCTATTATCAATGGCTAAAAGTATTATTATTTATTCCACTTATTATTTATTGTTTTATTTAATTTAATTTGTTACAAACAAGCAACATCATAAAGCCCATTAAATCTATACAATCCAAAACACAATTAATCAAATTTCATAAAAGGACAAATCAAACAAATTTGAATCAATTCAACAACATACCAACCAATACTTGATTCACAGTGAGTCAGTAGGCAACTCAAGGACAACACAGATAGAGGGGCACTACATTGAGAGTATCAAGCTTCACCAATTTTGCTAACAAGTAAGCTTTGTGGCCAATCTATCTCTATATTAATTGATACTGGAGCTACTGAATGTTTTATAGATCCTAGAATAATATCCAAGATATCCATTAGACCTGGATACATGAAAAATTCATCGATAGTCAAGTATGGTAATCGAGAAGAGTGGAGGGTAGATACCTATCTCTTTTGTAGTGAGTTAGAGCTTCCAACCTTTCAAACTCAGGTTAACTTATATGTGGCACCCTTAGGCTCATATTATGTAATTTTTGGAATAAATTGAGTAACCAAGCATAAGTCTATAGTGAACTATGAGGATAAGGTGGTCAACTGTCTGGATGATTATGGAAATCTAGTTGAGGTTTGCAGAATGTAGAGACCCTTAAAGCTTAGATAGATTTTTGCAATACAGCTCAAGAAGGCTCATCGAAAGGGGTGTGCAATTTATGTAGTTCATATTAGTAATCTAGATAGAAAGGAGCCATCTTTAGATGAATATCTTATTCTCAAGGAGTTCTAAGATGTATTCCCTCATGAACTAGCAAAGTTTCCTTTCAAGCGGGAATTCAATTTTTCTATCGACCTAGTTCTAGGAGGTGAGCCTCAATCCAAGGCACCTTATTGGATAACTACTACACAAATTTATGAGTTGAAGGCCCAGTTAATGGAATTTTTGGATAAGGGACTTATAAGGCCCAGTGTGTCTCCTTGGGGAGTTTCAATTATTTTTGTGAAAAAGAAGGATGGAACTTTGCATCTATGTATAGATTATCAGATGTTGAACAAGGTTACCATCAAGAGCTAGTATCAACTTTTGAGGATTGATGAACTATTTTATCAAATTAAGGGAGCGTTGGTGTTCTCCAAAATTGACCTCAAGTAAGGGTACCATCAATTGAGAATTACGGAAGAAGAGATTCCAAAGACTACATTTAGAACTTGGTATGGAAATTACTAGTTCACAGTGGTTCCTTTTGGTCTAACTAATGCACCAACAACCTTTATGAACCTCATGAATAGTCTATTAAGATACTACTTGGATGACTTTGTTTTGATTTTAATTAACAAAATTTTGGTCTATTCAAAGACTATTGAAGATCATGATACAAATTTGAGGATATTTTTTCAACAATTGAGAGAAAGGAAACTGTTTGGGAAGTTGTCTAAGTGTTCATTTTATCAAGATAGAGTGCACTATTTGGGCCATATCATTTTGGTTGAAGGATTCTTTGTAGATCCTAAGAAGATCAAGGCGAGCGTGGAATGGCCAGTGCCTCTGAATGTGTCAAAATTTTATAGCTTCATAGGCCTCGCATGATACAATAGGAAGTTTTAGCAAGGGTTATCCCAGATTGGATCTCCTATTACTTCACTCCAAAGGAAGGGAATTAGGTTTGAATGGATCAAGAAATTCAAGCAGGCATTCCAACTCCTGAAGGAGAGGCTCATGACGACACCGGTGCTGACTATTCCTAATCCTAATGGGAGATTCACAGTAATCATAGATGCTTCAGGAGAGGGATTGGGAGTAGTACTAATGCAAGACAGACAAGTGGTAACATATGAATCAAGGAATCTCAAGCATCACAAAGTGAACTACATGCCTCATGATTTAGAATTGGTGGCCATAGTTCATGCCTTATAGATGTGGGGGAATTATCTTTTGGGAAATCCATTTGAACTTAAGAAAGACCACTTAGGATTGAGATACATATTTACCTAGCCAAACCTTAATGTACAAAAAAGAAGGCGGTTGGTATTCCTTAGCAAGTATTACTTTGGAATTGAATATATATAAGGGAAAGAGAATAGAGTGGTTGATGCTCTTAGTTATAGATTAAGACATATGATAGCCATGATCTCAATAAGGTCTTGCTTGAGACAACAAGTGATTCAAAGTCTACTAGGGGATGAGCACTATGAGAGAGTGAAGAGTGCCCTAGTAGTAAATCCTTTCGATCTTTAGTTTGATGGGTATGAGATCGAATCGGATGGTATTTTGAGATACTAGAGAAGAATGTATATTCTTGACTCTAGAGAGATGAGAAAGTTGGTTTTAGAAGAAATTCACAATGCCCCTTATTTAGGACACCCCAAAGTATCCAATATGATCGCAAAGTTGAACACTATATTTTTGGCCTAAACTCAAGAAGTATGTAGTGGAGTATGTAGCCAAATGCTTGGAGTTCTAGCGAGTCAATGATAAGAATGCACACTCAGTCAGGTTATTGTATCCACATGACATACCTAAGTATAAGTGGCAGGTGATCAACATGGATTTTGTACAGGGGTTTCCATTGAGAAAGAACAAGCATCATGTTATCTTGGTCATGATTGATAAGTTGATTAAGGTTGCACACTTCATCCCAGGAAACCTCAAGGATGGATCATTTACCCTAGCTAAGAAATTTATCTAAGAGATCTTCTGCTTGCATGGAGTGTTAGAGACTATCATTTCTAATAGGGACACATGAATGACCTCAAGGTTTTAGATGACCTTGAATGTTGCATTAGGGACAAAATTTAATTTCAGCTCAACTTATCATTCTCAGACTGATGGGCTAATAGAGAGGGTGAATCAGGTAGTTGAAGACCTCCAAATGTTTTGTATGTACCAACAGTATAGGTAGGAAGAATATTTTCCTTTGGTAGAGTTTTCTTACAACAACTCCTATCATGCATCCTTAGGCATGGCACCATTTGAAGCCTTGTATGGTTAGAAGTGTCATACCCCATTTAGTTGGGATAAATTGGATGACAAGATCATAGTAGGACCTTAAATGCTTAAGGAAATCAAAGAGAAAATGAGGGTCATTAAGAGAATATTGAAAGAAGTAGTAGAGCAACAGAAGAGTTATGTCAAAAAGAACCAAACTCTTAGATAGTTCACAACAGGGGATAAATTTTTCTTGAGAGTTAAACCTCATAAAAGTTCTATTTCTTTTGGAAAGTATTCTAAGTTGGCCCTAAGATATGTGGGACCATTTGAAGTCTTGGAAGTGATTAACCAAGTTGCTTATAGACTAGCTCTACCGCCTGCTCTGGCTCGACTTCATAATGTGTTCCATGTTTCCTTGCTTAAGCCATATCATCCTGATGTGACTCATGTACTTGGTTGGAAATCCTTGTAGGTGCAAGATCCAAGAGTGGTGCTAGTGGAGCACATTATAATCCTTGAGAGATGCAATGTTAAGTTTTAGAGCAGACATATTACTTAGTTTAAGGTCCAATGGGATTAGTACCTAGAGGATAGTGCTACTTGGGAGGATGTGGAAGAAATAGAACACTCCTTTCCACATTTTCTTTCTTGAACAAGAAAATAAATTTATTTGTTTGAATTTTTTTGGATTGAGATACTATGATATTTCATGCTTTAAAATTTTGATGTTGAAATAGACATATATATTTTGATGTGATGTTGAAATATATATATATATATATATATATATATATATACATATATATGTATATGTATATATATATATATATACATATACATATATATATATATGTATATGTATATATATATATACATATACATATATATACATATACATATATATACATATATATGTGTATATGTATACATATACATATACATATACATATACATATATATGTATATGTATATATATATATGTATATATACATTTATATATATTGATGTGATATTGAAATAGACATGTATGCTCAAAATTTGATATGATGTTCTTTTATTTTGACTTACTAGACATCAGGACAATGTCTCTTCCAAGAGGGGAAGGATTTCATAACCCAACTTTATTGCATATTTATTATAATACGAAAAATTAAATTCTTGAACAAATTCAATTAAATATTAAATGAAAATTTTGGAATTAAAAAAAAATGAATGAAAGAAGTAGATTGATATTGACTTTGCAAACTTTTGGAAATTATTTTATATGTTACTAGGAATTGAACGTTATTGATCAATTTGCAAGTTCAAGTGCCTGTAGTTGTAGGGTGATAGGTTGAAGGATGAGAACATAGTTGAAGTATGATTGTTTAGCCAGATCGAATAGTAAGCCAGTTGGAATCTGGATGCACACACCACAAATGGCATGATGACTTGCATATGAACTAATTTGCATGTATAAGAGAATGTAATTTCCTGACTTGAATTATTTTCATGCTTGAAAATGAATGGTTTGAAGATTAAATTTTCTATTCAAAATTTGTGATTTGAGGGAAATGAAAGCAAGCATTGTAAAGAAAATTCTTTCCTTTAGTGTGGATATATATATATATATATATAAAGATGCTTGAAATGAAAATTCAAGTTCCTTACTTTAAATGATAGTGTATGGAACCTATAAGCCATTCCAAAACAAGCAACTTATATATGAATGCATATATAAATGTATATATATATATATATATATATATGATATATGATGCAGAGTAAGAACAAAGTGTTAATGTGTTTTTTATGCACTTCTCAACAGTGCGTAGGTGCACTACCTCTCTTCAAAGACAATCTTCCACAATTAGATTGCAGAACACTATCCCAAGGTCTCTAATGTCAGGTCTTGACAGTGCTTGGAATATCTCAGTTGTTTGATGTGATTTGCTAGAATCACAAGGCGGTCTTACGGATGAGTTACAAAGCATAGGAAGTTGGGTTTACAAATGCAGTTTCAAAGTGCTGGAAGTGAATGAACAGTGGTTGTCCACTCAAAACAACAAGTTAAAACTCATCAAGTTCATCTGATTTAGCTTCATGGTGATGCTTTGGATCCTACTCTAACCAAGGATTAAAAGAAATAGCAAAAGGAGAAGGGTTAAGAAAGCTATTCTAATCCTAAGCTACGAATGAACAGTAACAATGGTGGCTGCTAAAGTAGATAGGCTTCCTAAACTGGGTTTTG
>VDFB02093633.1:0-58709 GCA_007258455.2 Sequoia sempervirens | reverse complement strand
TTCCTAAGTTTTATGGACTTGTCACAGAAGATCTTGATACTTTCTTGTTCGAGTTTGACATACTTTGTAGGAGTTATGACTATACCACCAATGCTCATAGGCTCAGGCTATTTCCTACCACTCTGAAAGAAGTTGCATTAAGATGGTTCATGAGCCTAGGAAGAGATACTGTGAAGACATGGGATGGCATGAAGATAAAATTCCTTGACAAATACAAGGAGTATTGTAGGGGCAATGACATGAGAGGTGGTGACATTTTTAGGGTGCAGCAGAAGGAAGATGAGAGTTTGGAGGATTACATTGCAAGGTTTTTGCTTTTCCTACAAAAATCTCCACACCATACACTTAATGAAGACTCACAAAAGCTGCTTTTCCTAAGAGGAATTAATGACAACTAAATTGATGCCTTGGACCTAATGGGAGGAGGAGACATCTCTCAAGTTCCTTGGGAGGATATCAAGAAAATATGCTAGAACTACTCTAGGGAAGCTTCAAAGAAAGGGAGAGCTTGCCAATATTCTATGGGTAAGTCATCTACTAGCGGAGTTTCAAGAATGGAGATTACTCATTTGTTGGTAGACTTCAAGAAAGACATTATAAACAACCTACCTACTCAGCTAGATACACTTCAGGCCAAGAAGAAACAAGAGGAGGCAAAGGCAACATTGGCAGAGTATTGCTCCATTATAGAAAAAAGGACTACATATGCAAGATGGTAGCTAATATTGAAAGAAAGAATATTTCACCTAAGTTCAATCCAATTCAGATTGAAGAAGATCAAGTCTACAATGTTTCACAAAGGAGGCCTTGGGCTCCAAGACAAGGTATGCCACAAGATCCACTCTCTTTTGTTGGATCATATTCCAATTCTTATTCACCTGGTAACCAATGGAAGCCCCCATATCCATACAACTATGGAGGATATCTACTACAACCTTGGAGTAACCCTCCAAATACCTAGCCCAATCATCAAAACTCTCCACCCCAGTGGCAACAACCTCAGGGAAATTGGCAGTAGTTTCAAGGAAATTGGCAGCCACCCCCAGGAAATTGGCAGCAAAGAAATCAATGGAGGGCAGGAAAGCAATGGAAAAACTAGCCAAATAACTACATTTAGCCACCTTCTTAGCCCCAACAACCTGCTATAATGCCTCCTCCTAGTAATTCAAGATCAAATCCACCTAAACCTACTCAGCTACCAGCTCAGCTCACACCCAATCCAAATAACAAACCACAACAACATTCATGTATACTCTGCTGATCCAAATGAATTCCCTACATATGTTGTGAGTGTGAGTGACATCCACTTGCGTTCAAGAAATACTATACAAGCTCTTTCCACACCCATTATCACTGAGCTTCCTGTGTAAGAAGAGGAGCCTCTAAATACCCCCATTTAGCCAAGTGCACCTAAAAATATTGAACCAATCCCAGTCAAGCAGACTGAACAAGAACCACCATTTCTTCAAAGATTGGAAGTTTCCAAGAAGAAGGAAGAAAAGGAGGACACAAATTTTAACATTATAGATCATCTAAAGCATATATGTGTCCAGATACCCCTATTTCAGGTCATAAAATATCTTCCAATTTATGGAAAGGAAATCAAGGAAGCATGCCTCAAGAAACCAGGCAGGAAAAAGAAAGATCCCACTATGGTTCATGTGGTGGGGTAGCTAGCTGACATCATGCTTGGGAAAGTGACTGTCCCTAAGTACAATGACCTAGGTAGTCTTGTGGTAGTTCTAAATTGGATCTAAATAAAGAATGCTCTGATTGACTTGGGAGCAACAATAAATGTAATGACTAAGGATATCCTACAACAACTAAATGTTGCAAGCATGAGACCTACTCCTACTATCATGTAGCTTGTTGATAGTTCTATTGTTAAGCCTAATGGTATAGTAGATGATATTGTGGTAATTCTAGACTCATGGGAGTACCCAACAAATTTCATGATTCTTTCTCATAAAGCCACAGTAGGTGGGTATCCCATTATTCTTGGAAGACGATGGTTAGAAACAAAAAATGCATATATTAGATGCAGGATATGATACATGACTATTTCTGATGGAAAGAGCACCAAAAATATTTCTCTTTATCCTCATGCTCAGCCATCCCATGATGAGGATAATCTTGTATGGCCACACATTGGTGAAGAGGCCGAGGAAGTTAATTATGTGGCGCAGCTTATGATGTTAGGAAGAAGCTCTTTTATGTAGCTTCAAGATGAAGATAAAGTATTGGCTAACATCATTCAAAATCATTGTGAAGTGGAGGAAGCATCATCTTCTCATTTTGTTGTTCCATTCAGGACACTTCTTCCTGCTCTTCCTGTGGTTGTTCCTCTTGTAGATGCGCTTCCTACAACCACACTTCCTATAGCCACTCTTCCTACAATTGGACTTCTTGCAGCAATAGGTATGTCCCATACATTGTTTCCATATGAACTCAAGTTACCATGTGCTAATGAAGTAGCTATGATAGAGTTAGCTACACAAGTGCAAGTGGTAGAAGGAAAACATCTGCACATCAATAGAAAATTGAGTGAAAAACAACAGTTATCATTGACAACCTTACTGAAGACCCACCAACATGCATTTGTGTGGGACTATCATGATATGAAGGTACTGGACCCTAATCTTTGCACTCATAGAATTTACATCAGAGGTGATTGCACCCTAGTTAGACAACCACAAAGAAGAATTAACCTTGCACTAAGAGAAATTGTAAAAGGAGAGCTACAAAAATTGCTAGATGTAGGATTTATCTACCCCATTTCAGATATCCAATGGATGTTTCCATTGGTGATTGTGCCCAAGAAAGGAGGGATATGGAAAGTTTTTGTTGATTACAAGGAACTTAATGCTGCCATAAAAAAGGACCATTTTCCTTTACCCTTCATAGATCAAGTTTTGGACTCACTTGCAAGAAAAAAATACTTTTCTTTCTAGATGGATTCAGTAGCTACAACCAAATCCAAATTGCACCCGAGCACTAGGAGAAGAGCACCTTTACCTGTCCATGGGGGAGCTATTCCTACTTAGTACTCCCATTTGGATTATGCAATGCACCTACAAATTTTCAAAGGGAAATCATTAGCATATTTTCAGACATCTCTTGATTGCATGGTGGATGACTTTACCACCTATGGTGCTGATTTTAATTAGGCATTGGAAAGTCTCAGGAGAGTCCTATAGAGATTTGAAGATCACAAACTATCTCTAAATAGTGAAAAGTGTTTTATGATGATGTAGGAAGGTGTAGTGCTAGGCCACTACATATCTCACAAAGGAATTCAAGTAGACCCTGCAAAGATTGAGGTGATCAAAAATCTTCCCACACCTGTAAAACAAAAAGATGTTAGGAGTTTCTTGGGACATGTAGGCTATTATAGGCATTTCATCAAGGATTTCAGAAAAATAGCAACAACATTGTATACTCTTCTCACCAAAGATGTTGAATTTCAATGGACAGAAGACTATGACAAAGCATTTTCTAATTTGAAAGAAGCTTTGACTCATGCTCCTGTACTCAAAGGACCTAATTGGGAGCTTCCTTTTCACATCCATGCAGATGCATCAAACTATGTTATAGGAGTAGTCTTAGGGAAGAAAGAAGGAGCTATTGAAAATTTCATGTATTTTGTCAGCAAAAACTTATAAGGAGTTGAATTCAACTATACAGTGACAAAAAAAGAAATGTTGGCAGTGATCTATACCCTGAACAAATTTAGGCACTGCATAATAGGCTATCAAATATTTGTGAAAACTAGTCATGCAACCATTAGATATCTCATGAATAAACCCCTAATCATAGGTAGGATAGTAAGATGGTTATTGTTGATGTAGGAGTTTGACATAACCATTGTGGATAAACTAGGGAAGACCAATATTGTTGCATATTTTCTTTCAAGGATGACTACATCAGAAGACAATCAAGCCATAGATGACTCCTTTCTTGATGAGAATTTATTCTCCATCAGTGTGCAAACACCTTGGTATGCTGACATAGCTAATTATCTAGTCATAGGGAGAGTTCCTCCTCACTTCTCTCCAAAAGAGAGAAGGGCGCTCATTGAAAAAAAAATTCCTTTTTCATGGATTGTTGGATGTTTGTTTTATATTGGACCAGACCATGTCATGAGGAGATGTGTGAGAGAAGATGAGACATGATATTTTCCATGCATTCCACAATAAACCATGTGGAGGAAATTTTGTAGCCAAGAGGACAACAATGAAGATTTTGAACACATGATATTACTGGCCAACACTCCACAAGGATGCAGGAAGGTATACAAGAAAATATGATCGATTCCAAAGGATGGGAAAACCAACCAAATCTAATGAGATGCCACCTTTCCCTCAGGTAGTAATCACTCCATTTGATAAATGGGGACTAGATTTTGTAGGACCCATTGACTCTCCATCAAATGGTAAGTCTTATATCTTAGTTTGCATTGATTGTGTAACTAATTGGGTAGAAGATAAGGCCATGAAGCATGCAAGAGAAAATAAGGTTGTTGAATTTCTTTATGAGGATATTTTCACAAGGTATGGAGTTCCAAGAGAGATAGTGACTGATCAAGGGGATCAATTCACATCAACCCTTGTTGCAGCACTGGTCAATGAGTACAACATAAGACACACTAAGTCTACTCCTTATCACCCCCAGGCTAATGGCCAAGATGAGTTGACTAATAGGGAGATTGAAGCCATATTGACCAAAATAATGGTTGTTCATAAAAAATATTGGGCAAACAAGATACCAAAAGATTTCTATGCCTATAGGAAAACCTAGAAGACAACTATAGGCTTCACTCCTTTTGAGTTGTTGTATGGAAAGACAACCATGATGCCCATTGAATTTGAAAATAAAACTCTTAGGGTTACAATAGACTCGGGGATGGATATCTCTGAGGAACAAAGAGAAAGAATCATGTAGTTGAATGCTTTGGATGAGATGAGGAGAGTAGCCTTGCATCACACAGAGGTGGTGTAGAATCATAGAATAAGGTGGCATGAAAAATTCATCAAGGACAAGAAATTCCAACCAGGAGATTGGGCCCTACTCTATGATTCAAGGTATTGGGATAATCCAGGAAAATTACAGAAAAGGTGGCTAGGACCATATGAGGTTGTTGAAGTATACCCCAATGGTGTTGTTCAACTCACTACTACTGACCCAGTTAGATTTAAGCTACTTTTCAATGGTCATCGCCTCATATTGTATCACAAACCAACTTCCAAAGAGGAGTTCCTTGATGCAATATCAATTCCAAAACCACAACTACTCAGGATACTTCTGACCCAAACTTGTCAGGAGAAGATAAAATTGAACAAGCAACTAAAATTGCTTTATCTTTACACCAAAAATCACAATGTTTCACCACAAGGAATCATCAAGCCAAATCACTTCAACACTACTTCATATTATCCTCAAGCTTCAAAAATCTTATTTATCATCAAAATGTTTGTACCAATAAATAACTAATTAGAATCACTAAAAATAGTCCATACTCTCAACATGCACCAATTCACTCATTTTTCCAACTTACTTTGTAAGGAAAATTAACAACAAACCATGTTTTCTTGATACAAACCAGTTATCAGTCCTCCAAGACACAAGTTCATCATGTTTTGATTGAAACAATTCAATACATAAGTATAGAAACATCAAATCTACCTACTCTGCAGTCAAGAAACCATTCATGCATATTGGACTCACATTCCCAAATCACCAAAACTATCAAACTTTGTATCTAAACCCTTTCCAAGCCTTGGAACATTTTTAACAACATTATTTGAGTAGGTTCATCATAAACTAATCACATATATCACTACCTAATCAGAAATCTCAACGTTATACATTCAAGCACTAGTCTTCTTATAGCATTGCACCTTCACAAAATTAGGTATAACAAGCAACCCATTTTGAATCTCCAAAAACTATTCACTGATATAGGGACCCATTTTTCTCTAGAAAAACATATCACAAAACAAAATACACTTGCTTTGAAACATTTATCAGAAAATCAGTTTGTACGCTGTCAAAGAGCCCCAATTAGCCCTAAATTGCAAACCACCTTCCATCAAATCATCTCCAAAACACTATATGACTTTGGAAAGCTTTAAAACTAGTCAAAAAACTTTCATTTCACTAAATTTTAGGGATTGGGAAGCACAATAAAGCATCAAACATCAAAACCCTCTCTTCAAGCCATCTTAACACAAGCAAAACAGGGGTTTTAAAGAAATCCACCTTCCAAACATTATACCACCTTGACACCACTTGAAACATGTTTGAATAAGTCTTCCCATGCTCTGATATTCATAACCAAGCTTCCAACAAAGGTGTTTCTTCATACTCTGACATGTAGGAACTTTTCTTGCATTGGAAAACTCAGTATTTTTGCTTGGAGCAACAACATCTCTTTGTATTCCATTTTACCTATATTTGCACACACACACACACACACCCTAAAACTTACTAAATAAACTCTAATAGACCCATCCCACTGACCTTCTAAGTCTAATTAGGTGGGATGGTGAATTTATAACTTACTTGACTCTCAAAACCCCAATTTTGAGGGTTGCAAACCGAGATGCAGATAAGTGACTCAAACAAATGTTGTATTCACTAAACTCCCTCCTAAATAGACTTAAATGAAGGCTAAGATATTGTTCTACTTGGAACTACAATGTTTAAGGTCTTATGCTTCTATACATTATGTGAAAATTGGTAGACAATAGAAAGAAACACTGAATTTTACTGAACAAGGAACTTTTATTTCAAAACTTGATTCAAGAATTACAAAGAACTACCTTTGCTCAGCCATAAAAGGCTTAAATAGATACTTACATCATGTGGAACAACTTCCCTTTCACCTTCAACCAACTAACTACCCTTTCCAACAAAGTGACTCTTCACATTCTTGTCCTTTTGTCCACTTTTACACTTTTACATCTTTTGCATTTTTGACAACTTAGCAATATTTTTGCAAATTTAACTTCACCAACCCCCTAGTGATCTACTTGAGACCTTAAATACATTGAAATAGGTCTTCACATGAAATTTTACATGAATTTACAAATAAACATTCAATTTTTGACAAATTTTCCTATGAGAGGTAACTAGTGAACTAGGTGCTCCTGCGCCATTCCTGCAACAATTCACTCAACATGCAACACCCAAGCTTCCTACAGCTGAGGGAAGTGGACCTAGTGTCCCTCCTTTTGGATAATTAAGGTATGTACTTGTCATAATAAATACTTCCACTTCTATGGGAGTCCACTTCTTCACCCATCCACCCATCCACCCATCCATCTCCACCTTTCTCTCTCTTCCATCACTTCACTTCATTCCACTTCACCTCATTCCACCTCATTTTCATTAATTGCTCAAATTATTTCTTAAAAGGAAACTGGAACTTTCTCCACATTATTTGCAATGAATCTTGCATGAATCTAGGTATGTACACATTAATTGCTATATCTTGATTATCTTTAGTGCATTCATTTAATTGTTGTGAATTAATATGGACATTCACCATAGCATGTCATTATTCCTTGTCCCTGTCAAATCATCCTTACCACCTCGCATGTGAGGACACATGCTCAAATTTAGGTTGGGGGGAAAAAAAGATGTGAGTACTTTTCCCACGTGTCAGTCCATACTAGTCTACGTCAACAAAGTTTAAATCGAGCCAAATTGAATTATGAGTGAGATGATGACTCGTATGTGTGAGGTGACACCAACCACCATCGCCATTTTTCTCCATCATAACCTTCCTTTATTACTCATTTACTACCATTATTGATCCTATCATAATCTTAAGTTTCCAAAAGGGTAAAATAGAAGGAAAGAAAAAGGTAAATCAAAAAAGGAAAATTTAGATGACATTGGCATTGGAAATTTGGTAGTGTTGCAGGAAGGAAAAAATTGCAGAGCAATTTTTTGATTGTAGGCAACTGAACAATGGGAGGTGGATTAATCAGGAATGAACCCATGGTTCATGAAATATTATTGTAGGATGCACCTTCACAAGCTGAATTCAAGAACTATGGCTGGTTAGACTACTTCCTAAAGTTGGATGGTTTTAATGAAGACATTGTCTAAGGGAAAAGCCACGGTAAAAGGGTTGGAAGTATTGGCTACTGAAGAAATAATTGTAGAGGTTATATGGTTTCCTACCGATGGTGAGAATTACCCTACTTCTAGAGATGATAGGTCAGCTAGGGCTGAATTTATAGAACCTAGCGACCCTCCATTGAGCGTGGAAAAACAAGGTGCAAAAAGAACCTCTCTGCCCAATCCATGGAAGCAAATAGATGTTTATGTTATAAAATATATCACCTGTGAAGAGCACCAGTTGAATCTACATTTTGTGCACTTTAAACTCTTGAATCACATGAGGCCCAAGAGGAGGATGAATGTGCTGAACATGCTTTACCACCTTCTTTCAATCATGGCAGCTGAGACTAATAAAGGTAGGGAAAATTCCATTTCCCACCATTGTTTGATTAAGTTGTTAGTTGAGAAGTCTCTGTATGATGTATCTGAGATGACTTGGGAAGAATTGTAAATATTGATAAAATTAGACTAGAGCATTTGTGACCTATGGTTTTACCTCAACCTCGTAGGTCTAGCAGGAGATTGAGCGTGGTTTAAGCCACTCCTGGTGCTTCAACCTCTAGCACAAGCCCTAGTGAAAACCCTCCTGCAACAGAATAGACCATAGAGATTAGTTCTTCTGAAACAGAGCACTCAGACAAAGAAATTTCCTCTCCAGATTCTGATGATGATGTTCCTCTTAGCATCCTAATGAAAACTAGGGCATAGAAGAGAGAAGCATAACTAAGAAAAGGAAAAGCTAAAAAGCAGTTGACAAAAAAAGTACCAAGCTCTAGGAAGCGGAAGGTTGGCACTGTTCATCCTGTAGCCAAAGAAAAACGTGAAATCCCTCCCAGGAAATCAAGACCATTCATGCCAACCTTTGATATGTCTCCACAGGAAAGCCCTAAGTCTAGAGAAATATCACAGTAGGACATAAAATCTCCAATGGGGCAGGTGAATGTCGAGGAAGAGGATATATTTGAGAAAGCAACAAGCATAACACTGGCAGATCTTGTTGATATTTCAAAACAAGTTGAGAATCAAGGGTATGAGGAAAATTAGGATTTCCTACAGAAATAGATCATGTAGCAAGAGATCTTGCAGCATGAGCAAGAATAGGAACAAGAGGCCCTGCAGCCGAAATTGACTAAACAACATGAATCCCTACAGTTGGTACTATATGAAGAGCAAGAATTAGTGCCAAGAAAAATGCTAGTAGGAATACATAACCCCCTTGATTTTTCAGTGTACATGGTAGCTATGCATTTATGGAAAGAGATGCACAAAAGAGAAGAGAAATGTAGGCTGAAGAAAGAAATTCAAAAGAAAGATGAGGAGATTGAAGACAAGGATGCAAAAATTGCTTCTCTAAAGAAGAAGATGGATGATATGACAGCCTTGGTACCCTAGAGAGTATAATGTAGGGCCCCTCCAAGGGTCTATGCTTTGCATTTGAAAGAGAAATATCTTTCTTTTAAGCTGGAAAGGATTGTCTCAGGTTTGAACCCTTCCATTGAGACTCCTATTGAATTTTTCAATGCTTATCGGATTGCTTCTTGTGAGGTGCATAATTTTCTCTATGAATTCTATTTGTACAATTATGTTGTGACTCAAGACCATGATTGGAATCCACTGTTATATGTTGGGGATGTCCAATTAAGGGCATTTATGTCTTGGGTACAGAATGAGATCAGTTGGGGACAACAATAAGAGGCTAATAAACAAATCGAATCCAACATCCCTCTGCCCATTAGGGCTGAATCAAGAAACCCAAGGGACATTTATAGGGATTGGCACATAATGCTTCTCAGACCTAGCTATGGTAATAGGATTTTCCTTGGATAGAAGTAGTTTACAGTGAATATTAGGTGTTGGAAAAAGAAAAAGAGGAAACTATGAAGAGATACATGTCACAAAGATGGAACAACCTAACTGATGAGCTAAAGCAATCTAAGCCCCACTCTATACAAAACTATGTTGCAACACTTAAAAGAATTGACAGATCTATACATATTGGGAGGACAAAAGGATGATTTTTGGCATCCACTGACTTTTCAGCCACCCATCTTGATGTGGCCTATGCCAAATTACAGGCTTTACCACTCTGATATTGCTGCAAAGAGACAAAGATGGAACAAATTGGACAGACAACAAGGGTTCTATTGGGATGCTGATTCACGTGCAACAAACATTGATATAGGATAGTTGGTGGTTGCAAATTTTAGGGCTTTGACTAAGTAGAAGAACAACCCTTCCCTTACTAGAGGACCAACAAAACCTTAGGTTGGAGGGAATGATGAGTCTAGTTTATGGTTTAATTTTGGTAGAATTTATGATCTATTTGCTTGAGTTTTCATGGACCTTGATGTTTGAATGTTGATATTTCCCCAAAGCCATAGACATTGGGTCTAATTTTATCTCTGCAAAACTTTAATGACATTAACATGTTATATGGACAATCTGTGTTAATTCTACATGTGGATTAATGAATGTTCTTTAAGATAGTTTCAAATATGCGATTAATGTGCATACTAATATTGTCATGCAGATATGATTTGAGGCCACTAAAGTGAGAAGATTCCACTAGCTAGTCATTCACCATAACGGTTAGCAAAGTGGTCATGCAAAGTTCAATGAAGGGAAGACTATCGACAGTGGGAGATTCCTCATGCAAATCGAGTTGTAACTACCTTGTAAATGATCTTTATTGTTCTTGAGTGAATATAGGCATTACTATTGTGATAAATATGTATTGAGGCAAGCATGTTTGACTAGATTCCATGCATGCATAATCACCTCTCCACTTTCTCTACTTTTCCTAAAGTGGCATCCTCCCAATTTGCGGATTTGACCGCCTTATTTAGTTAGTAGCTTATTTTCCTATAAATAAGAGTCAGATGCTCCTTCTTAGAAGGTTGCACGATTTGATGATGTACTTGCATTCTTAGTTTTCAGCAATGGAGCTACACTACTCTATTGTACTCATGTTTTCCAATGAATAAGATGAAGTTATAATTCTGTGCATCTGAGTTTACATTAGTTTTAGAGGATACTCATTCAAGGGGGCCCACTTGGTGAGAATTCCATTCTTTAGTTTATTTTAGTTTAGTTATTACTTTATGTTCATCAATTAGTTAAGAATCTGGCACTGATTGTTCCTGTAGCCACTAGAATTCCATTCTATGACTGTTCCTATAGCCAAAGCAGACATAGTAGTTTCCTATGTGTTTGCTCAGATTTTCGTTTCTTTCATGCATTTCAGCTTAGCATAGTTGTTGGTTGATGTTCAAAACTTATGTTATTTCTTTCTAAGCAATTTACCTTCATCATTATATTTTTCTTAGTTGTGGAATGAGTATGGCTACTTTGGATCCTTAGTGTGCATATTGTGATGATTGAAATGGCTATTCAATTTAGATGTTTAATCTCTGAATCATAGCTTTAAGGGCTTAGTTGTTAAATCATTTTAGGAGGCCAACAGGAAGTAGATGCCATTATTTCCAAAGCGGAAGGCTCCAACATTAGCTCTAGATTATTATGATACCCTACAACTACGTCTTTTAGGGAGTCCCCATGAAATAGAAATTCAAAGGTATTTCATTTTGAGGCATTTGATATCAGATTGATTTGGTTTATATCCTCCTCTTTAGACTTTCCTTTAAAAAATGTGGACAGTCAATCTTTTGACTTTTTTCCTTATTGTCAAGAAAAAAAACCCAACTTAGGACACTAAATTGTTAGTGTATATTTCTCCATCATCTAATTTTATTAGTGAATTCCTTTGTTTAATGTAAACATATAATCATTCTTTGATATAAATTTCATTATGTGTTTATTGTTTATTAATATTGACAAGTTTTGCTATACATTGTGTGTGATCAGATTGTTGAACACAAAGAAGAGGGAGAGTGTAATTTGGAATGCAAGACAATAGAACGGGCTTGTCAAGAGGTATGAATATTTCATACTCTTGTGTTAGGTTTTAAATACTATTTAAGGAATCATTATGTCATATTTTTCAGTCCATAATTAATCATAAGCCAATGGAAGACATAACCAAACTCAACAAATTTGAGTGTTTACCTGACCTTCAAGCACCTTGGGGCAGAGTAGGCTCTTCTTCAGCTTATGCATTGCTTTTTGATAATAATTTAGATGAATTCTAAGAGCTAGATGTATTTTCATATAGTAAATTTTTTGATTTTTTGATGCAGAGGCAAAGGAAGAAATAACAATACTTAAAACAATTCTCATTCAATCCTTTGCCAAAATCACTTCAATTTCTTTGAATTTCTTCATGGCTACAAAGCCCAACTCTTCAAAAATTGACTCTAAACCTTTATAAAACTCAAACCAGACCCTCATACATCTTCAAAATCATTATTTTTACAGAAATAAACCAATTACATAGCCTTATTCCTCTGTTTTATTAGATTTACAAATTACTTGCACCAAAAACCCAAATTTTGCTTGAAGGGAATCAAAGTACTAAATCGGGTATAACTTTCAAACCAAATTGAATCTGGAAAAACTAAGTATATTTTTGAGTACCCATGTTGTCCATTAAAAACATATCTCATTTTTAGGTACACTTGTTTTGGAACACACGCCTCATGTCCTAACTTCTTGTCTGCTAATTAGGCCTAAATAGGAAAATATGCATGCAAACAGTCACCTATAACTTTCACAAATCAATGAATTAATAAAATATCTTTGGTGAGACTTTAGAGGACATTATTACAGAGATTTACTACAATTTTTAGCAAAATCCAATAGTTAAATTTTGAGAAACCAGAATTTTACTGCAAACTATTACCCTAGATCAAGATTTAGACTGTCTTTACAAAAATTAGCATAACTTCTTTAAAAATGAACCAATCTACATGAAAAAAATTGGAAATGGAAGGTGATTGTTCCCTCTAACACTTACAAACATTTATTCCATCATTTGAGGCTGTAAAAATCCGTACAAAGGCTGGAAACTATGAATTTCTAAAGAAAATTATAGAAAACTGTGCTTTCCATTATTCCATTTCAAATTTTCAATCACCCACAAGCTTCTAAATATACAAAGAGCCTTTTTAAAGGAATTGCAACATGAATAATCAGTTTCCAATTGATTTCCAACTTCCCACTAATTTTTAGTCTCCCTAATGACCTTTTTAACTCCCTAATTGTTGCTTTATGCAACTTTTACATTGTTGTGCAATTTTGACATTATTTGTTGACAATTTTGCATTTTTCACATTGATAGGACTTTAATACATTATAAATTACTTTAACAACCCTTATTAAAATGTGAAATATCAAATTGAACTAATTTTTCAAACTTTCCACTAGGAGGTAAAATTGTGTCAAGGTGCTCCTGCACCATACTCCCGGCCAAGTAAAAGATCCAAGTCCACTTGGATTGATATTGCCAACAACCTTCATGTCTGGTATGCCCTGCCTCAAATTGACCTTTCCCTTAATCACCTTCATATTCACCTTTGGTTTAAACTTTTCCATGCAAATTAGTGATTTACCATGCTTCCCCTTTGAAATCAGATGCCTTACTCCTTCATATACCTCAAAACCATGCTTTTCCCTTTGTCCTTTAACCTACAAACAATCCTTTGTCCAAAGCATTAGTAACAAAATGAAATGATATAAGGTTACAATAATGATAGCTCCATCATGCTGCAACTTCTTGCAAACCTCTATGACCAACTCATCCATGATCATTCCCTTAACCAACTCAATGTCCTCAACCTTTGGAATTAGGTATATGCTCTTGATCTTCTCTTCATGTTCATGACTTGGATTATCTGCAACTTCTTCAATGAAGTATTCCCTTGCATCTTCAAAGGATTATTTTTCTTTCATTCTAATTTCCCTTCTCCTCTTTTTGATTATCTTGTGAATAGGCCATGAAACTTTCTTGTGTATTTTCAAGTGCCAACTCATTAAGTGTTTCGTCTTTTGTTCTATCTTCTTTATGGATTCTAGGAACTCTCTATCCATCCTTTACATCTCTTGTTTAATCTCAAAAATATCTTTATCAAACTTGGCTTGTCTCTTCTTCTTCTTTCTCTCTTCCTCTGCCTACAAATGCTTCTCCAAGTTCTCCATCCTCTCAAGCAAGATTCCTCCTTGCTTCACAACTCACTTACCTGTAAACAACCAAAAAACACACAACTACACAACCACAAGCCAAATTATCACAATTCAACTTATCAACTTAGTAGCCCATATCTTCCCTGGGCTCTGATACCAACTGATGTAGAGGCAAAAGAAAAAATAACAATACTTAAAACAATTCTCATTCAATCCTTTACCAAAATCACTTCAATTTCTTTGAATTTCTTCATGGCTACAAAGCCCAACTCTTCAAAAATTGACTCTAAAACTTTATAAAAATCAAACCAGACTCTCATACATCTTCAAAATCATCATTTTGAAAGAAATAAACCAATTACATAGCCTTATTCCTCTATTTTATTAGATTTACAAATTACTTGCACCAAAAACCCAAATTTTGCTTGAAGGGAATCAAAGCACTAAATCGAGTGTAACTTTCAAACCAGATTGAATCTAAAATATATATATATATATATATTTGAGTACCCATTTTTGACATTAAAAACATATCTCATTTGTAGGTACACTTGTTTTGGAACACACGCCTATTGGCCTAACTTCTTGTTTGCTAATTAGGCCTAAATAGGTAAATATGCATGCAAAAAGTCACCTATAACTTTCACAAATCGATGAATTAATAAAATATCTCTAGTGATACTTTAGAAGACATTATTACAGACATTTCCTCCAATTTTTAGCAAAATCCAATGGTTAAATTTTGTGAAACATGAATTTTACTGCAAACTGTTACCCTAGATCGGGATTTAGACTGTCTTTACAAAAATTAGCATAACTTCTTTAAAAATGAACCAATCTACATGAAACAAATTTGAAATGGAAGGTTATTGTTCCCTCTAACACTTAAAAACATTTATTCCATCATTTGAGGCCGTACAAATCCGTACAAAGGCTGGAAACTATGAATTTCTGAAGAAAATTACAGAAAATTGTGCTTTCCACTATTCCATTTCAACTTTAGTCTCCCTAATGATATTTTTAACTCCCTAATTCTTGCTTTATGCAACTTTTACATTGTTGTGCAATTTTGACATTATTTGTTGACAATTTTGCATTTTTCACATTGATAGGACTTTAATACATTATAAATTACTTTAATGACCCTTATTACAATGTGAAACATCAAATTGAACTAATTTGTCAAACTTTCCACTAGGAGGTAAATTGTGTCAAGGTGCTCTTGCACCATTTTTCATGACAAATATATAGCCTGTTATAGAAAGACAATTATTGGATGATGGATAATGTACATTTAATACCAGATGAAGAATTGTTTGCTGCTAGTGATAATAGATTAAAATTTTATATACTATTTTGCTAGATTTTCTATATCTTTATCATTTTAAAAATCTCTTGCATTGCCATTTTTGAAACCATACATGTTTTTGCACTTCATGCAACCTAGGTCCCCTATAAATCTGCTTTCTATTTTATTTTTAAATTCTTAGGCTAGATTTCTAGGTTTAGGAAAATATGAGCTCAAGACTCACTAATTGATTAGAGCTCAGTTGAGGTTTCTCATGGGCCATTGAATTATCGAACAATTAGTTGATGTTGCACATGGGCCATTTAATTATTTAAGGCTCAATTGAGGTTGGTCATAGGCCATTGAATTGATTAGTGCTCTAATGAGGTTTCTCATTTGAATTTGGTTGCTTTAGGCTCTATCAAGGTTGCTTGTTGGATACAAATTGATTAAGTGATTCCCTATTTTTGGTAGCTTGAATGTGTACTAATGTGGACTTTGAACTCTTGTTGATGTCCTCAATCATTATGAAATCATTTTCATATGTGTACAAACTATTCATAGCAGGACTTTTGTTGGCTATCTTTAATTTTTTTGTAAGTTATGATCCTTGGACTATCATACACTATCTTTAAAGCTTCAAAATTACTCCATTTATGATGACTTTCTTTCTATAATTCAGTTAATTTGGGTTCAAATTTCATATAAGGTGCAAGCCTTTACTCATACCACTGCCTTTTAGATTTCTTAATCAAACATTGTCACTATAGAGGCTTCTCACTATGAAGATCACTGCCCATCATGCAATCATTATCCTTTTTCTACCTTTCCACTATGTGTGAAGACTTCCATTAAGGGATATCTTCATGTATTCTCCATCTTGCAATGCTCATTGAAGACTGTCATGGATTGCCCATATTTTGGCTTGTAGGTAAAACTATCATAAGTTAACACAACCATGTTAATCATTTCCCTCTACAGACCTGTCATTGATCATTGGATTATTAGGAACTGCTTTTATTGTTTCCCTTTGTTATAGTCCTTCTATAGATCTCCAATTTTAACATTGGTTTTATGATCTTGGTTGTCCTCCCCACCCTTCTGATATTAGTGCACAAAATCTATAATTAAGGGAAAAAAATCTCATTCTTGAATTTTTTTCGTAAAATGGTGGGTGTCAATAACTTGTTCCTCATTGACTTTTTTTATGTCAGTCATTCTTAAGCAATAGAGAAAGTGGTTTCAGATATCTTTATTTAAGGATAGTCAATATCAATCTTCTCAAAGGAAAATCATCACCTTGAGGGGATATCTCAAATGTTTGAGCATTAAAGGGAAGCACATTTTAAGGTTCCCAAGGTGTGTACCAAAGTTTCCTAAGGCAGTCCACGCTTAGACATGGTTAATCTCCCTATCAACTGGTCTAGAAGCCTCTACAACAAATTATTTCTTATCATTTTTGAAAATGATGATCCCCAAATAATGAAGCAACAAGCTTATGCTTCTCAATAGAGGCTTTGGTTTGCTTCCTTTTATCCATATATATTGATTTGTATGTACTCTCTCAGTTCTACATATATGAACTGTCCCTTTCTACCTTGATGAGTACTTCCATGGCCTTATGTGCACTATGAATGGGTATACTTGTGAATGAAGACTTATTTTATTGTGAGGATCCATATGATTGTCCTCAAGCTTTCAAAAATTGTGCTCTTTCAAACCTGTACCTCATATTTTTTGAAACGCACATTAAATTAAAATCCATTTTAACATGGATCAACTCTTCTTCAATTAAAATAATCTTTGACCACTTATTTGAACATCCTATACCTTATTAAGGACATCTTCCTAGTAGCAAGTAAAATCACTAGTCTATTAAAAGGCAGGGTATTTTTAAAAATACACACTTAGAAAACATTACTTATAATACTTTAGTTGTTGCTTTATGGTAGCTACCATAGCCTTTAGGGAATTAGTCTTGCAATTAACCATAGGAATATCATAGTTCATGCTAGACAATAACAGTACAGTTTACTCTCTACCTTCATTGCAAGTCAAAAGATACTATCTTTCAATGGTGCGCCATCCTTTCACTTGACTCACAGAGTCCATCGATATCCTACATTGTCTCTATGGTATATTCTCTATTAAATTTAAGAGGATTCAGACTTTAGTGTTGATGTCTCTCAAATTGAGATATCATTTTGGCTCAAAGAATCATAAGTGTTCTCCATCCTATCCCTACTACAACACTGTCTTGATAGTTTATAAATTTCAATTGGATGTGTTTCCCTAAATCACTAGTAGTCTCTACATGAACACAATCCATCTTTGATATAATGGAAGTGATTAGTATCTCTTATAACAATTTCTCTTTGGACAACCTTCGAGATAAACTTGGAACCTTCATGACAATCACCACATACATGAAGATTCTTGATGATTCAGTTAGGTGTCTCATTATGTGTAATCATAAGCTCAAATGAAACAACCATTCTCTCACTATGGGTGTAGAGAGAGTTTTCATTTTGCACCTATTCTACATCATGTAACACAGACTCTGTGTTAGGTTCATAGCTTTCCTCTTTCATCTATGCAACCAATTTCTCTAAAGTCTTATAGATCTCTTCTGCTTGTGGATGTGACCTATCTCCAACAACAAAAGCATGCACCTTGTTCTTGATAACAACCCAATTATTTGTAGGCTCTTTTATCACTCCTATTTGTTTCATTGTGTCCCACATGTGTATTGCTTCATCTCACCTACCAGTCATGGCATAGATTCTTGAAAGAAGTACATAACTTCTCGAGTCATGTGGTTTCAATTCAATAACATATTCAACTGCAAATTTTCCTTGTTCCATATTACCATGTAATTTGCAAGAACCAAGTAGAGTCTTCCACACCAAAGCATCAGTTTTAATTGGCATTTTCTCCATAATTTTATTTCCCTCCTCTAAACATCCATCATTCATCCCCAGATGAAGCCACTATTGGGAATATAAAATTTTCAAAACTTTATAGAAACTTAGATTTATAACCCCACAAAACAGTTGTAGTTTGAGTGAAAAATTGTTTTAATCCATTCCATATATCACATTCCCCAAGTAATCCCATTATATTTGATCTTTTGACACACCAAAATCCCTCTGATCATTATTGAGAAAGAGTTTCTGAATAAGTAATCATATCAGCATGAGTAAGTCTCTGTCTCTCCGACCCATAAGCCATAATCTTTCAATTCAGGTGCTTTGGCATATCGACAAAAGATAAACATTGTCACATCGATCAACAACTTAAGAGGATACATACTCAGAAAGAAAAAGATTGTTTTTTCGCCGACGAAAAAGTTATTGGCAAGAAAAATGCTATCGGGTAAGATCTTCAAGTAAGCCCGAGTATACATGTCATGTCGATAGAATTCCATGAACAAGATACCCACTTTGTCTCATCGATGAAGCACAAGAGAAACATTTTAGGGAGACATGTGTTATAAAAATGATTCTTAGATGTCTTTCCAACTCCATATGTCATGCCGATAGAATTTCATTGGAGAGAGTCTTGCCAACTTATTGGAAGCAGGAGGATGATATATCAGGGAGACTTGTAATAGTGGTGTAACTTTTAAATCTTTTAGCGATAACTATTCTCTTGTCGATGGAAATACAAAAGGATCAAAAGCTCATCGATAGGAGTGGTAATGGGTCTCCTCAACCATATAAGGTTCCTAATGAATGTTTAACTTGATTTAAATGTATAGATCATCCAAAGTTTAAAATGTCTTGCCGATATGATCATTTGATCTAACAGCGGGGAATTCAAAAAAATTGCTACACTCATGCTCGGAGCTGGACATTAATGGCTACATGAATACACACTGTATAGATGATTCTCTGAATCAAAGAAGAACAGTTAAGGAGAATTTGTAGAATTTGTAGTGAAAGGAATGGGAGAGAGGATAAGAGCTAGAGAATTGTGTGCAACCAGAGATTTTCAAGTAAGCTTGTGAATTTTTTGCATCGTATTTCAATTCTGTCACTTTGATAAAATAAAAAAGGAAGGTTCAAGCTCTGGAAAATAAAAAGGTAGAAAAAGGTAGGGTGGGGGTAGTCATCCTAGGGGAAAGAAGCAAAATACTAAGATTGGGGATGAATCAGAAATAATTGAAAGTAAATTGAATCAAAATCTTATTGACCAACTACCCGGCTCAAGACCTAAAGCTAGGCATTCTGCATAACTTAGGGTAGATGTGGAGAAATTTGAGGAAAAATGTAAACACATAGGGGATGTGTGGACTTCAATTTGAGGGTATGAATTATTTATGTTCCACTATCATTGGAGGGATAGGTTCGAACTTGTCTGTAATCCTTGGAAATTTAACCTAGGGAAATTAGTTGTCCTGAATGTGTTCATGAATGTGGAACTATTGAAACTCTTAGCTACCCATTACAATCCAAAACTCAAAGTTGTCTGCAATTCAGTGGGTAAGCCTTTCATACATGTTTCAGAAGATGCAATTAGTGAAGTTTTTAATCAAGAAGGCACAAGTGACAAAGCCATTGTGCATGAGAATTTAGAGAGGGAATTCTGGAGAATGGATATCACATATAGGGGTTGGAGAATGTTGTTGCATAGACCTAAGAAGGATGGAATTATGGTTGCACTGGATGAAAATGATGGGCCTCCATTTTATATAGACCTATTCGAGCCCTATTTGAAATATGCATACTTCTCAGTATGTTAGGTGTTGGGGATGGAAGCTCCTGATCTTATGTCTATTGTACCAATGGTAATTACAGCTGATGTTTAGTATCACAATGCCAGACCCTTTGACTATGCTTCATACATCTTCAAAGGAATTGATTCAGAGCTAATGGCAATAAAAAATGGATCCCCTATTTTGATTTCAAATATTACTCTATTTTTATGCATATAGCTATGTATTATGGACAAGAATTGGGAATGTAGTCAGATGAGTTAAGGACTACATAGTTTGATAGGGAGGGTAAATATTTACCAATTCAGTTATGGACTGCTATTTGGGATAGTAGGTTTTCCAATTCATTTTTTGTGCATTTTGAAGAATACTTTGTTAAGCCATTATACATATTTTTCAATCATCCTTGTGATTATGCATTGTATGATAAGATTAAGAAGTTCCTCAGACCTAAATATTTCAATGGACCTATTGGTCATAATTGGGGGGATTGGTATTGCTTTGCGGATTCTACTATGATCACAGTGTATGGTTTTGAAGATACACCATTCATCTTGCCTAAAACAATGCCTGGTAGAATTTCCTACTTGGAAATTGTTAGGAAAATGGATTATTCAAGTGTAATGAATTTAAGTCCCTTTGGAAAACAAGCATTTATTCCAAGCACTTTGTGCTTTGGAGATTTCACCATATTGTCAAAGGAAGGGTATGATCTAATCCTGAATAAGCTATTACATTTTAATTTGAAGAGAGCTCCACCACAGAAAGGGTTTGATCTAGAGGGATACATTGAATTTGCTAGGAAAAAGATGAACTTGGGAGGGTATGATCATATACCTTATCAATTTGATGAAATGATCAAAAATTTGGAAGAGAAAGAGGTTGAGAGGGTTGTTGATGAACATAACAAGGTGGTAGAATAGAAAATGAAAGAGACACAAGATATGGAATTGTTATCTTCTGGTGATGAGGGACCTTAGGGTTCAACTGATAAGATCTCTAGATTGAAGACTAAGGACTATCTGCTTCCTCCTAGAGAACCAAAAATTGAAGAAGGTTCAGATACAGACACGAGGCAAATGGCTTATAGATCTTTTTTAGCTGATGATGAGTTTGGGAAATCTCCAGAATTCATAGCTTTCTTATATAAATAGAAGGGAAAATCCATAAGCGAATCTATTGGAAATATTACATTGAATAATGAGGAGCAATTGTTGAATAGTTTGAAATCAAGTGTGGAAAAGGAAATAAAAGATATGACTCCAGAGAAAGGGAGAAAACTGATAAAATATTTAGGTGTCATGATTTTCCCAAGATTGGATCTAAATTCTGCTCTGGTTTTTGATAGTTTCTTAAAGGACAATAATGCTACACATAAGCTTAGCCCCGAGGGAGTGACAAAAGTGTACACAGGGTCAAAGTATAACCCTTATGAAGGTTCTCTTATGATCTGGGCCTTGTATCCACCACATAAGAAGTCTATTGTTATTGACACTGAGAAGGATTTTGGACATGTTATGACATTAAAAGTTGGAGAGTTTGATCCTATGGCTACAACTGAGATTGACATAAATGTTTCCAAGCTAAATAAAGCCCATATCCAAATGTTGATAAAAGAAAAGGAAATGCACAAAATAAATAATGAAAGGATACTTAGGGAAAATGATTGCCTGAAGGATATGGTTGAAAACACATTGAAAGGATCCACTAGGTTGTTGATGCAAGGAGAAAAATCTCAAACAAGGAACAAATGGGAAGGGTCAAATGTATACTCTGAAGGAAAATTTGGTACACTTTCTGCAATGATTAGAAAGAGACAAGCCAACTTGATGATTTGGTTGAGAAAGCTTTGGGGAATTCACTCAAAGAATTATGTTGCAGAACAGGAGCATAGCAGAGTTAGTGATAGAATCCAAAAGAATTTTTAGGAAATACATAAGAGGGATCCTCCTGATAATGAGGCTATCAATATTCCTAAGGAGATCATGAAAAATCACAAAGGTTACCATGATGAACTTCAAGGAGATGAAAAAGGATTAATTGATGTCACAAAAGAAGGAATACTGACATTGTTTGAAAATGATGGGAAAATAAAAGAGAAGGCCAAATGGATTGAGGAATGCGAGTTGGTGTTGCAAAGGATTCTAAAAATGGCTACAGGCAAAGACTCAACATTGGATGAAGCATGCGAGCAGAATGAGAAAATGGTGAACATGAAGATAGCAGTCAAAAATGAATTGGGAGATGTTGATACTCATCAAAGACAGGATTATATGCATCATTTGTCAAAATTTCACTTATGGCTAAACAAAGCCTAATTTTTTTATTTAATTGTTGTTAGTTATAATCAAAGGAGATGTCATTTGATCTAAAATTGGTTGACTCTCGTATAAATAAGAGATAGTAAGACCATTTGAAATCATTAGATTAGAGATAAAACAAAAGTTGCAAGTGAATAAAATTAGATATAATGTTTACATTTCAAAGGACCATGTTGCATGTATGAAATTTTGGAGGAATCAATGAAAGATCTTTGATTTTGTGGCGTTATACTAGTATCAAATGTTTGTTGGATTAATTGAAAATATTATCAGATTGTCTCCAAGGTTGATATTTCTCTATTATTTAATTTGATATATCAAGTATATACTCAATTTATCAATGCACATTTGTTGTACTTGTGTGATATGATTAATTGGTTCTTTCAAGTAAAGATTAAATCCTTCTAGTCATTCACAGTAATTTGGAAGTGTCATTTGGATCACTAAGAAGAATCTGGTAATTACATTCCTACATGTTTATACAAGTTATAAACCAACATTAGTATGCCAAACAGTTAAAGTTTATGCCGAATATTAGCTACTCATCCTTCACTTTCATCTAACTCAATTTTACCCAACAAGGCACTAGTCTCACCCATTTTAGTTTCATCATACCAAATTCAAACTTCACATCTGTTAACTAAACATATTGATTCTTACATTGATATTGCTTACACAATTCATACCAATTAGGATTTCATCTCTTCACTTTCAATTGCCATTGTGGATAGATTGCTTAAGAAGGAAACACACAACCTAAGTTTGCTCCATTTGCATAGGTATACCCACCCAGGTCTAGAAAATCCTAAAGAGAAGAAGGTTCTATATCTATGGGTTAAATTTAGGTTAGATTAGAGGTTAGCAAATCAACAAAGTCAAAAACCCAAAGAACTATGAAGCACAAAGGAAATTAAATAAAAGAACAATTATACCTGTTCCTCGAATCTTCCATGATTACCTCCATAACACCTTCTAACTTGCTGATTTTTGTGTTACCCTCAAACTGAATGTGCGAACAATCTTTGACTAAGTCCTACACAAGTTTTGAAGGATTTGAATCTAAATGTCTATGCCTATGACAATATGATTAAAAATGTCTATGCCTAAATATGCCAAGACTTAATGGAATATGACAATAAACGCTGCAATTTTTGTAAAATCTCTAAGTGTGTAAGTGTGTAGTCTAAAAATGAGAGAAAAATAACATTTTATAGAAAATGCCATTTTGAATGGATGGGCGAGATTGACTTTCGACAGAGACCTAAAATCAGGGGACGAGATTAAATATGATAATCCCTAATCAGGGTGGGGGAAAAATCCTTAAACGATTGGTTGAGATTTCATCCAAGAAGATCGAATCGGCGGTGGAGAATAAATGAGATAATTAATTAGAAAATAAAGATTTTCAAAAATCAACAAGATAAAGGCTGCCTGATTTGTGAGATTCAAAAAATCAAGAAGATAAGAGTTGGACTGAAAAGCGAATTTGGAAAATCAAGAATCTGCCTGATTACCTAATTTTTGGAAGAATAATACCATTTTGAATTAAATCAACTCAAAATATGGATTTTGTGAAATAATAAATAATCGATTTTCAGATTATTTACCAAAATGAACTGTTACTTAAGAATGTGATGACATTTTAAATAATTTCATTTATTTAAAATGAGAGAAATATTAATTTTGACAATTAAATAATTAAAGATAATTATTTAATTTAGCATATATGATTAATAATTAAATAAATTAATCAATTCATTTAATTATGACAATTAGTGACATATTAAATAAATAAATAAAATTTATTTATTTAATAATCAGGAAGAAATGAATGAAGAAGGGTAATTAAATAAATTAAGAAATTTATTTAATTAAGGGAAGACTTAGACAATTAATGACGTATTTAATAAATAAATATAATTTATTTATTTAATGATCATGAAGAATAAACGGACATGAATTAATTAAATAATTATGAATTATTTAATCAATAGTCGAATGTGGACCAAGGACATAATTAAAATGTCATAATTATGTTATCTAAAGTGATAAAAGAGCTTAGGCCATTTAAGGTTCACATTTTGCCCCTATTTGTCATAATGTAGTACGCATTGTGAAGTCAGAGAGTATCAATTCCCCCCGGGAATTTTTTTTTTTTTGAATTTTGGGTTGGCGTGAAAAAATTTGAAAGGGTCCCGATAAGTCAATTTGATGACTAGAAAAAGATGCATGTAGACACCTAAAAATGGCCTAGGCCTCAAGCTTCATTTTTTACCACTTTTCGTCCTAGCATAATTAAGTCATTTAATTATGTCCTTGGTCCACATTCGACTATTGATTAAATAATTCATAATTATTTAATCAATTCATGTCATTTATTCCTCATGATTATTAAATAAATAAATTTTATTTATTTATTAAATAATATTAATTGGTTGTCTTTCTTTAATTAAATAAATTTTTAATTATTTAATTCCCTTGTCATTTATTTCTTCTTGATTATTAAATAAATAAATTTTATTTATTTAATTACATCACTAATTAAGTCCCCTTCTTTTAAAATTAAATAGATTCTAATTTATTTAATTTTTGTCCATTTCTCACTATAATTAAATAATTATTTAATTATTCATTAGCCTCTTCTCTCATCAAATTAAATAAATTTTTATATTTAATTTAGCCCACTCTCTTGAATTTTGAATTAAAGCATCATTTAATTCAAAATAATTCCTTTTGTCACATTCCTCCATATTTAAATAATATCTTTATTATTTAAATTATTCACTGGTCACCTGGAGTAAATAAATTTTATTATTTAATTTCTCCAGCAACCTCTTTGTCCGTGCCAATCTTATCTCCTGACATCTCATTTAATTTCAGCCCTTGATTGAATTATTTTATAATTCAATCTCAACCCTTCATCTTTATCATTGCCCTAATTTTGACCTAACCCTAATTCATACTACAACATTTAATCTTGACCATTGATTCTAGGGTATTTGTCATCTTCTAATCCTGGCCACACATTCAAAATTGCAGTTTTTATAAAATGGCAATTTTGTTCTTATTTGAGGATCTCACATCTCTCTGGTCCACGTCTATTTTCTGTCAACTTAGGGTTATCATTTTAATAGTCATTTGTCATTTAGCTTATTGTGAAGTCACTTTCTTTTATGCAAATCCTTCAACACTTGCATAGGGCTTAGGCACTTGTCATAGTTGCTCATTTGAAATCTGAGGGCATCTTTATTTACTGCAAGCTAGGAGGTGTAACAAAGGTCAATCATGGAAGATGAGGACTTAGGGTAACATTGTTTCTTTTGTTTTCATATTATTTCCTTTGTACTTTGTTATTTCATTGGGATTTTAATGTTATTGTGCTAACCCCTCTTAACATAATCTATTTTTCCTTGATTATAGGCGCAGATGGTTTTAAATTCTGACATGTTTAAGACAGCCAACAGGGGGTCAAAGTTGGTCAAATGAGCCTCCAGTAGTAACCTAGTTGACAAATGCCATTTTTACTTTATAAATAGGTTGAAAAAGGGGTAAAAGTCAATTCATTTCCACTATTCAATTTGCAAATTTCGAGAGCTCAAAGCGAAAAGGAGTGTAGCGAGGATGGTGATTCTAATGACAGAGCATTAGGGCGAGATCATGCGGACCTACAGGTGGCCAGAGGGCTAAGAGCCAGCGGTATGTACCCCTAACCTCCTTTGTACTTTTTTCATTTTGCATGCCAAAAGTAGGGTTTTAGGGCAAACAAAAAATGTGTCACAATGCATATGCGTGCACGTAAGCCGCATTTAACTTCGCGTTTGACGCATTTGATGTGTTGCGACACAACTGCAAGGGTAGTTTAGGGTAGGCCGAGGCTTTGCAATGCATTTTCCAAAAACTGCAACTCATTCACCTTTTTGAGCCACATTCGAAAGTTAGAATGCCGCAATCGTCATTTTGCGACGCAATCGCGTGTTTAAGCGATACATTTGAATGGAACGATGCAAGTATCATATATCGTGACGCAAGTGACATTATGCAACACATTTGAGCCACTGAACGATGTAATTGGCGTGTTGTTATGCATTTGAAGTATGAAATGACACATTCGTTGTTTTACGACGCAATTGCAGTCAACACGATGCATTTGACTTTAGCTTTGACTAGGGCTGATTTTGATACTTTTCTAATTTGAAATACTTTTGATGATACTGACAGTTGTCTAGAAGGTATTGACACATTGTTTTCCTTTGTGCAGAGACAGCTTGCACTGATATACACATGAGAGAGTAGACCGACGACCTTCCAGTTTGCTGATCAACTCAGCCAATGAGAGCAGCGATGATTGATGTCACTGGGTTTGTTCTATGTCGCCTATATGCCTGCTATTCGGGAAAATAGGGGACTACTGACTGCACTATGTGAGCGTTGGCATTCAGAGACATGTTCCTTTCACTTGCCGACAGGTGAGGTGACCATCACATTGGAGGATGTGTACCGCATTCTACGGGTACCGATTCGAGGAGAGCAGATCGTCTACGACCCTCGTCATGGCGAGTAGAACTTCAGGGCATACTATTGAGATGAGGGCGTAGGACTCGACATCCAGGGATACGAGATCCATTGGGAGTTTATGGCAGAGCACTATGCTCGTTTTGATGCATTCTTGGCGACACTTATTGGTGGGATATTGATTCTTGACCGTTGCGGACATGGGTTTCCTATTGGATGGGGAGACGTCCTTGTTCGGATTAGGCGGGATAGGAAAATTTATAGGAAAATTTATGCCTGGGGCCTGTGTTTATTGGGTACACTCTACCACCAGTTGCATGAGGTTGTTTATCAGAGGGCAAAGAGTATCTCTTGCGGGACCACACTAATGATGATTTGGGCCTGGGAGAACATCGCTATATTTCGTCTACTGATTAAGAGACTACAACTGGCCGAGGGGATGCCCTACTCCTATTACTATGCCGCTACTCTACAACAAGCATGGATGGGTGAGACAGGTTGGTGGCGGTATCAGATTGATACTGTGGTGTCTTTTATCTAGAGGTCATACAAAGACTGCCAGCAGTGGGATGATGAGGTGGATCATCTCAATCTTTGCCAATAGTACTACTACCTAATTGGTAGGACAGTGCAGAGCTAGCTTATCATAGAAATGTACCTTCCACATGTCTTGTGACAGTTCAGAGAGTAGCAGGGTGTACCTGCGGGGACAACAGAGTAAGCTTGGTCTTCCAGAGAGGCAACTTGGGGGCCAGTGATTCCCGTAGCCTTTGCAGAGCAGCAGATTAATAGGCAAGGAGCCTAGCCATGGGGATGGAGAGGTGGGATTACAGATCCCAAGACCATAGCATATTATGATCTATGGTGGCAGGTACATAGACCAGTGCCTTTGACAGATCCCGATGGGCCAGCACCTATGGACAGATGGTTAGTTATACCTTGTGTGCCAAGAGCTAGGTGAGGAGGCAGAGGCAATGATAGGGGCAGAGGCCAAGGGAGGGATGGAGGCCGAGACAGAGGCAAGGGGAGAGATGGAGGCTAGGATGGAGGCCAGGATGGAGGCAGGGACAAAGGTTGGGATGGAGGCAGGGATAGAGGCTGGGGTGGGGATGATGGAGGGGATGGCTGGAGACGGAGGAGAGATGGTCAGAGACAAGGCAGGAGGGTGCATCCACATTTGGCGATAGTAACCCTAGATGCTATCCCAGAGGTGGCCGAGGAGGGAGAGAGAGGAGGAGGAGGAACCACGGTAGGAGGGAGAGGAGGAGAGATAGGAGGATATGGTAGAGGTGGAGAGACAGGAGGAGGAGCTGAGGTAGGAGGAGGATGCCAGACAGGAGGAGGATGTGGATGTGGATGTGCCTCTAGATGAGGGAGTCGGTGGAGAGGATGCCGTAGAGGATGACGATGAGGATGATGACGCCATGGACGAGGCTAAGAGACTTCTCAGATGGAGGATGGTGGAGGGAGAGGAGGGGATACCATCCTCATCGACATTACCCCAAGATTCCATGATAGACTAGAGGGTGGTGGATCTACAAAGGAGGCTGGATGAGAGTGTGGTAGAGGTCAGGGCACTACGAGAAGAGCTAGAGGTAGCTCGGGTAGAGCGGGATCAGGCAGTGATCCATCAACAGGACTCAGCTCAGTGGTGTGTCGAGTATGCAACACTATGTCTAGGGCCCTCTGGGGATATGGCTCATGAGTTGGCTAGGGTGAGCATGAGGTTGGGATAGTACAGGACACTATACGAGCAGGTAGTGCCTCTTGAGTGATGAGATCCTACATTGTCGTGGTCATAGATGAGGACAGGTAGTGGCCATAGATCAGGGAGTGCCAGTGGCAGCTGGAGTCACACCAGTGCTGGAGGATCCACCTCCTCAGGGTACACATTAGGGCACAAGTTCCACCACTCACAAAGGCATGTTTCAAGTCACCATTCAAGCCGCAGTCATGGGTCGACCAGTTCAGGGTAGAGATCAGTATAGAGGCAGCCACTAGTGGCAGATCCCTCAACATCATAGAGTTAGGCTGCAGTGACATCACAGGTGTCTATTACTGTGGAGATTATGCCATCCTTGGTTGCACAAATAGAGGCTTCTATAGGTCCACCCATTATCTCAATGCCAGTCACAGATCCTCAGCTGGTACACTCTTCACCATGAGGGGATGATGAGAGCCTCCCCTAGGGGCATGTTTACTATACTTTTTTTTATGTTATGACACATTATGTATAGACCATTGAGCTTTCGAGCTCCATTTTTGGGATATCTGTTGACTCTATCCTATGACATTATGTATTTTTAAGATGATATTATATGATGATGCAGTTTTGATGCAGCCTATATGTGTGTTATGTGATGTTCTTTGATTCATGCATTATGATATATGTGATGTGATGCCTTGTGTATGATGTTGATTTATGATGGATGATGGTATTATGTATGTTCTATGATTCTTTCTTATGATATGATGCCATGATGATGCAATGCTTATTTATCTGTTATGCTGATTTTTTTATGATGGTGATAATGGCATGCATAATGTATTTACTTGAATGAATGCCATGTTTATGATAATATGAATGCAATATGTAATGAAATGTATATGATTCAATGCTATGGATGATGTATGTATGGACCTAATGCAATGTTTTATATAATCATGTATTCACTTATGTTTTCATATGTCACAGGATATCATCGTGAGATGGACAAGAGAAGATGACCAGATTGATGGGAGAAGATGACCAGATCGAAGGAGATGCATGTTAGTTCCTAGACCAAATCCTTCAAAACTTTACCATAGGACTTTAATATTTATTGCTCTTAATCATCATTGGGAAGACTATTGTAATGGTCAACAAACACCATGATATGACATAGATCAAGGTGTGCAAGGTCGTACCATCACATAAGACAAGCAGTCATAGACAAGGATGATCATGACTCAAACTAAGAGCGTGATTGCCCCAGTCTTTTGTCATAATCAGCCACAAGCAGAAAAAGACAAGAAGGATAATTCATGAAATGTCGTTGCTTCTCTAAATCCTATTTCCAGTACATCCTTGAGAAACTAGTGAAATGATTGAAAAAATATAAAATAAAACCCTTATCATGATACATCGTCATTTTTCTAAATCCTAGAATCAAGACCTCGTTGAGAAACTAGTAATCATGCGTGTCAATCATCATGATACGTCCCTGCTTCTCTAAATCCTGTTATTGGGATCTTGCTAAAAAACTAATAACATGATAAAAATCCAAAAGACAAGTTCCAAGTGTTTGTCAAGTGCATCTGGATATCCATTTTTTTGATGTCAATGTGATAGGTTTGATGACGATGAGATGCCAGAGTGTCAAAGTTTTGATGATGCCAAGACGAATGTTGAAAATTGTCAAATTCAAGGACACATCCCGAATAATGTTGATATCGAGAGGATTGATCCCTAAATGTCAAAAGGGGTCCCTCAAAATGATGACGATGCCTAGGAAGGACACATCCTAAGGCATAAATGATAGAGTTGGTTCTTCAGAATGACACATCTGAAGAATACTAATGTCAAGAGGAGTGATCCTTAGATGTCAAGAGGATCCCTCAAAATGTCAAATGATAGTGATGATTCCTAGGAAGGACACATCCTAAGGCATGAATGATAGAGGCTATTCTGCAGAAGGACACATCTGCAAGGTAACCAAGAGTTGACATTTTGACAGGTTATGATGATTTAACTTGTTGTGACCGAGTTTGAATTGTGTTGACAATATGTCATTATTGTCATGATGTGTTGATGAGATTGTCATATTGAAATAGATGATTGCCATAATTCATTTTAGGAGTTTATCCTTTTGGGAATGATTTTCCTTGACTTGAAGACTTTTGACGTGTGTGCCATTGTAATGCCATGAACCCTAATGGACTGACCTAGTGCGGCCTTGGGGGCTCATCGACAGATGGCCTTGCCTATGTTATGCACTCAGAGACCTCATAGTTTGACACGACCAATGACTTTGTATTGATGACCAAAGATTGCGCCATGATTTGATTCTGACAAACCTAATAGGACTGACCTAATGTCTCGAGGACTCAAATATGAGTCTTGCCTATGTAGCAAATGTGTAGAGACAACGTAGTTCAGACGAATGAAAAAGACTGATTAATTGATTTGACAAGGAATGACTATTTTTGTGTTTTCGACCAGTTTGACGTTGTGGTTTTCTTCAGGACATTTTTCAGTTTTTAGGTCTTTCTTCAAGAAATTTTATGATGTTTTTATCTTCTTCTTTTTCAGGACAATTTGTGATGTTTTTGGTCTTTTTTTAGGACTTTTTAGCAATTTTTGAAACCATGCATGACATCCACTGCAGTTATATGATAAATTTTTTTCCCCTAGTCAGGTCTAAGACTTAGCCAGTTTCAAAGGACATGAAAAGGGATGTGCTTGGGGTACCAAATGGACAAGATAGAGAACTTGATGTCAACCATTTATGAATGATGAAAGGAAGGGTATGATGTCATGGTAGATGTCGTGGTCATGATAGAAAATGTATTTCATCCTAGGCCAAAACAAACAAAGTAATAGTAGATGGCAGAGAAATGATTGATTACGCATGACACTTGTTTGCCAGGTTTTCACCATGGTACTTATCCAAAGCGCCTATTTGCTAGGTTTTCACCATTGGACAAATCATTTTTCTTTACTATTTTTGTCATTTTAAAAAAAAATAAAAATTTGGTGTTGCCAAGACGCCTGTTTGCCAGGTTTTCATCAAGGCAATGATTTTTTTTATCATTTTTCAATTTTTTTGTATTTTATGGTTTTTAGCTTGATCTCCTAATGCTATACGTAGAACTTTTGAAGATGTAAACTATTGATAGGATCTGTCAGTTGTTCTCCCTTTGGAGTCACTAGTTGATAGGCTCCAGAACCAAAAGAAGATACGATGATGTAAGGACCCAACCAATTTGGTTCAAACTTTCTTGGCATTTCTCTATCAGCCTGGTTCTTAGGGTTCTGCATGAGGACTAAGTTGCCAATGTTAAAATTCTTGACCATAACCTTCTTGTTGTAACTGTGACAGAGACGGTTTTGATACGCTTGTAGATGGTTCAAGGAATTTTTCCTTCTTTCCTCTAGCATCTCCAGCTCATGCAGGCGTGATTGTCTATACTCCTCATTAATTAAACCCTTCACAGAGACTTGTAATGAAGGAATTTCAACCTCAATGGGCAAGATGGCCTCAGCTTAAAAAACCAGGGTGAAAGGAGTGGCTCCTGTAGGTGTACAAATGCTAGTGCGGTAAGCCCACAAAGCAAGGTTGAGTTGTATATTCCAGTCACGACCAACGTCATTGAGTCTTTTTGAGGATTTTAACAATGGTTTTATTTCACACCTCAGCTTGATCATTTCCTCATGAGTAATACGAAGATGAAAAATGGTGGGTGATGTGAAATCACTACATAACTCATGAACGTCTTGGTTTTTAAACAGACGTCCATTGTCAGTGATGATAGATTCTGGGAGGCCATAATGGAAAATGATGTAGTTAAGAATGAACTTGGATATTTGTTTGTCGGTTATGTATGTTAGAGGGATGGATTCGATCCACTTCGTAAAGTACTCAGTGGTAGTGATAATGAATTTATGGCCATTGGAAGAGGTAGGATGAATCTTTCCCACAAGGTCAAGTCCCCATTGAGCGAAGGGCCAAGGAGAAGTGATCGGTTGAAGTTCTTGTGCTGGAGCGTGGATCAAATCACTATGAATCTAGCATTTGTGACAAGTCTTGACATATTCTATTGCATCCATTTCAATGGTCAACCAATAGTACCCAAGTCTTGTTACTTTCTTGGCTAGAGTAGGACCACTTGAATGAGACCCGCATATACCATCATGTACTTCGTGTAAGGTTGTACGTCCTTCATTGGTGTCAAGACATCTAAGGAGGGTGTCGTCAAAGCTACGACGGTAAAGGGTGTCACTGACAATGGAATATCTTGTGGCTTTTCGGATAAAGGACTTCCTCTGGTTATTGGAAAGGTTAGGTGGAATGGTTTGAGACTTAAGGTAGTCATAAATATCATGGTACTAGGGAGAGTCAGGACGAACAAGTTCACATACCATCTCTGACTCTGGAATGTCATAGGCAGGGACCATCAATTGTTCTATTAGGAATTCCAGCTGAGGCAGATTGCTTGGAATGTCGAGGAGAGAGCCTATTGTAGCCATTGCATTTGTTGCTTTGTTCTGTGCTCTCAGAACTTGTTCAAAAGTTACCATATGAAAGTACATTTGGAAACTATCAACCATCTATTTGTAGGGCATCAACTTCTCATCTTTTGTGTCATAGTCATCATTAACATGGTTGATGACGAGATGAGAATCCCCATAGACATGTAGTGCTCTGATTTTCCATTTTATTGCCATTCTAAGTCCTGTAACTAGTGCCTCATATTCTGCCACATTGTTTGTGCATGGGAAGGAAATGTGGAAAGACTTAGGAATGGAGTCTCCTTGAGGGGTGATGAAAAGGATCCCTACCCCCGAGCCATGATTTTTGTGTGATCCGTCAAAGTAGAGTCGCCAAGGTGACTTAGATTCCGTGTGGAATATCGACTCATCTGGAAAATCTACCACTAATGGGTGATCACTTTGTAAAGGTGCATTCGCCAGCTGGTCCGCTATGACTTGTCCTTTTATTGCCTTTCTTTCTACATATTGAATGTCATATTTTCTCATAATCATGACCCATTTTTCCAGACGTCTTGTTAATGATCCCCGATTTAACAGATATTTGAGGGGGTCGATCTTTGCTACTACTTGTGTCTGATGGCTTAACATATAATGTCTTAGCTTTTGTGCTACAAAGACCATGGCTAGACAAGCGCATTCAATTGGTGTGTAGTTCAGTTCATACCCGACCAATGTCCAACTAATGTAATACATAGCTCTTTCTTTTTCTTCTTGGTTGTTTTGTGCTAGTAATGCCCCCAGTGCTGAATTAGTGGCAGAGATGTACAAGATCAATGGTTTTCCATGAATGGGAGGCATGAGGACTTGCGGTGATAGTAGGTAATCTTTGATTTTCTGAAAGGCTTCTTGACATTTATCTGTCCACAAAAATGGGATACCCTTGCGCAACAAATATTGGAATGCGTGACACTTGTCAGCCAATTGTGCTATGAAGCGCCAGATAGATTGTACCCTACCTTGTAGGGTTCTGAGTTCACTGATTCCTCTGGACAGAGGTATTTCTATGATGGCTTTTACTTTTTTTGGATCGACCTCAATGCCTCTTTGAGAAACTATGTATCCAAAGAGTTTACCTGATGTGACACTGAAGACAGATTTCTTAGGGTTCAGTCGGACTTTGTATTCTTCCAATATCTTGAAAATTGTGGCTAACACCTTCAAATGATCTTTCCTTGTTACTGATTTAGCCAGTAGGTCATCTACATAATATTCCATTATTTTATGCATCATGTCATGAAAGATTGTGGTCATAGCCCTCTGATATGTGGCGCCATCATTTTTGAGACCGAATGTCATGACATTCCAATAGTATGTACCCCATGGGCAAGTAAATGTCATTTTGTGCTGGTCTTCGGGGGAAATGTGAATCTGATTATAGCTGGAGAAACCATCCATAAGGGACAACATCTTATATCCTACCATGAGGTCAACTATGATATCAATATTCAGTAAAGGAAAGTCATCTTTTGGGCATGCCTTATTTAGGTCTCTAAAATCTGTATAGACGCGAATCAACCCATTTGGCTTTGTTACTGGCACCATGTTAGATATCCATTCAGCATAATCAATAAACCATATGAATCTAGCATCTAGAAGTTTCTTCAACTCAGCCTTGACCAATAGAGTGACTTGAGGATGCATTTTGCGTAACTTCTGTTTAACTGGTTTGGCATTAGGAAAAAGTGGCAAATGGTACAAAACCAATTCTGGGTCCAATCCTAGCATGTCACCATAGGACCATGCGAAGTTGATTTTATGTTCTGCAAAGAATTTATGTAATTCCAGACTCTTTTCCTCAGTCAGTGATGTAGCAAAGAGGACCATTTTGGGATCTTCTGTAGTTGATATGTTGTCTTCTATGGTGTCTTCTATAAGCATAGTTGATTTCTCTTGCTGTACGGGAAGAAAGTCTAGTCCTCCATCTTTGTGCGCATCAGAGAGATTTTCACTCATAGATACGTCCTTTGTTTTTACTTTTTTGTCGTCAGAAGGCACCTTTCAGTTTTCACCTAAAGACGTTTCATTTTTTATTTTAATTTTATTTTTAATTTTGCGACTGGAGGACAGAGCAGTCTCGTCAAAGTATGTCATGCAATATAATTCAATGGAAAATCATGACTTGTGATCACCACTGGGTATTCCCTCATGTAAACCCATAAACTCTGCAATTGCCTCATCATTCTGAAAAGTGTCTAGGATTGGCAGGCCTTGTTCATCCTAATTGACTAGCTGAGGATAAACTAAGGAAATTCCATCGTCAGTGTTGGTGAATTGAGGGGAGGATGCAGAAAGCATGTAGATGGATTCAGTGATATTGTAGATGAGATTATCATCATCCAACTCCACATCAGACTCTATCCAATATTCCCCTTCACTAGTCTCATATTCGTTGTCAAAATAAGGGGTGAAGGACTTAGAGTCATGGTTGTCAGTGTCATCCGGTACTTCAGATGGATTGGACTGAAGGGATTCAAATGGTGGGTCTTGTATGTCATGGGGAGTGGTAATAGTACTTTGACTATTTGGTGCCTGATCAATTTTAAATGTTTTCCAAAATCTTTGTTCAGAGGTTAGGTCCCTATTTCAACAAACAAATCATCAAGGAAACAATCACTTAAGGATCGTTCCGAGCCAAATTCCCACTCTTGGGAGTCAGTTTCAGTGAGGGTTTCCTTAGTGGTCTCAACACTTTCTGAAGCATGTACTAGCTCACTTGAAATTCCAATGGTACGTCGATCGTCATTGACGGGCAATCCAAACCCTAATCCAAAATATTTTGGTATTTTGAAAGGTTATATGGGATCTCTTCGTCTAGATTTATTTCTGCCTAGGCCACTAATGTCATCATAGCCCTTAGCCTTCATTATGTCATATCCCTTGCCATATTTCTTAATGGGTAGTGGGGGTAGTTTGACCATATCTTTATAGAGCCATCCTATGATATCAACAAGGTCCTCATTACTCATGTCTCCCCATTTTATGAAAACTATTTTTGGTGGAACTTTGAAAATTTCTTTGGGTTCCATTCTAAAACATGGCCAACCATAGACCTTCGGAGACTTGGGTATCATTGTTATGCTATATGCTATGTGCAGTTTTAATTCTCCCTAGCCAAGGTCCTGGATCTTGATAGTGGGTTCAACCTTAGGGTTTGTGGAAGATGGTGGTGTGGTGGAAGACATGACAGAGTGGATGTGGAAGATGATGTGAGTGTGGATGGATCAATGTATTTGGAAGATAAGGGGCCAAAAGTCTCTCGATTGATAGGCACTCAGTTTTTAGAAATACCCCTTAGGTTGGTACTATTAGCTCTCAAAAATGCAGGCGGAATGCCTCAAGAGGCTGCCAATCTCTTGATACGCTTTAGGGTAACAGACAAGGTCAAGAGAACTCAACCTTCTACTCTTTAGGTGCTGCTAAACCTAGGAGGGTGTACCTTTCTGAATGAAGTAGACTTAACTTATGATTATTCTTCTTGCAATAATTTTTCCACAATGGCATATGGAAGTGAACAAACGAATTCAAACTTAATAGCAATAACAATCTTCTTATCTAAATCCTAAAGTGCTCAATTGTAAAATAGATGTAAAGAAACTGAATGAATCCAAATGATGAAATTGCAGAGACCAGTGCCTTATTGGGTATGCAGAGTCAAATTAAACAAAAGTGGGAAACTTATTCTGGCATAAAATCAAATTGTTGGCATATGATCTATTTTTAACTTGTATAAACATGCAATATTATGACTACTAAGCTCTACTTTAATAATCCAGATGAATCTCCTTGATTACTGTGATCAACTAAAAGGATTTAATCTCTTCTTGAGAGAAGCAGTTAATTAACCACACAGATACAACAAATGTGCACTGATAAATTTAAAATAAGCTTGTTATATCAATTTAAACAACCAGAAAGAATCAACTTGGAGACAACTTAGCAATACTTTTCAATAAACTCAATAGACAATTGACACCAGAAATAAACTACCACACCAGCTAAATTTCATTGGAATCACCATTTGAAAACATGCAACATAGCCTCTATTATGAGAAATTTATTCTACTGTATCCATCTCTACCTACTGCCTCTAATCTAAAATCTGATCTAAAATATTATTTCTCAATTACAATCGGGAGTGCATACTTATACACCAGCATCAGGAAACATATTGCTTCAAATTTATGTCGGCCCACTGTAGTACTCAGGAAAATCTCATGTTAGCCTACAACGACATTTTAGAAATTCATATGTTGTCCCCAGCATTTAAGTCTTTATTAATCTCTAATGGAATAATCACTGAGACAACTAGAAAGTATGCCAAAGGAAATTCAATCATCAATCGTTAGTCATCTCGTGTTCCTCTGTTCTTTGTGTTATTCGCTTTCACCATGACCATTTGTTCACTATGCCGAAGTCAAGAAGTATCCTTTTGTCCCCTTTGTGTTTTGCCATGACCTTATGCCATCGGTGAGATCTCATACAACATACATTATGTTTCATCGAGAGCCCCATGTTACGTTCCTTCCAATCACTGAGACATAAGATATCTCTTACTGTGCGTTCTTTTGTTTCATTCACAATCACCGTAACATTTTGACATCAACAAGACCTCTCGCAAAGCATACCATGTTTCATTGAAAGGTCCCTCATTCATCTTGAGTCACTGAGACAAGAGAAAACTCTCGCTGAGAAGCATTTCCCATTCACCATCACCAAGACTCTTCAAGATCAGGGAGAGGTCCCAAAGAATCCGCTAAGTTACACTGAAACATCTCGAGCACACCCTATATCGCCAAGAGAAATCAACTCTCATACCAACAGAGACCTTCATTGTGTTCCATTAGTGAGAGAAAAGGTCACTCGCCGAGACCTCTTACCGATAGAATACCTCTCACCGATAAGCCTCCTCCATTTCCAATCGGCAAGACAATTCACACTCGCCAAGACCACATGCTGTAAACCTTAACTCTTACTAATATAACCCCCTTCACAATTCGGTGAGACACCATAGGATCATTGTGACATTTCACTGAAGCCTTTAACTTATGCTGATAAGTCAATTCTTCCACCACCGGTCAATGTGACAATAAGGTCTCGCCAAGACCTTATCCTGAATACCACGACACTGGCCAAAGAAAGACCATATGAGTTAATCGGTAAGACACATCAAATTCGCTATGACCTTATATCGACGGTATAACTTATGCTGATATGATCCATTTCAGTTGCCAAAACCATGTGAATATCTCACCGATAACTGCTAGTAAGTAAATTCCATTCACCAAGACATCAGAAACGTCTTGCCGATAGGCAACACAGACGTTTGCTAGCAGAAAACACAACATGGGTCGGGGAAACCTTGACCATCTCATGCCGATAAGAACCAGAATGTGAAAAAATGTAAGACCCGATGGAAAAAATGGGGCAATATGGGAAAAATGGGTGAAATATGCACACGGTAGGACCAAATCTAGAAGTTTATGAGTAAAAAAAACATGTGAAAACATCATATTTTTACAGTTCCAATAGTGGCTCCATTTGGGGATGAATGATAGTGAGATCATTGCAAGGATCCATAGCTTTGGGTGAGTAGACCAGACACAAAATGAGCAAAATGGAAAAGGGCACAGGGCATGATGGAATGAATGCAAAATGAATGCAAGATGGAGATGAACCAAAACCCTGAGCTACTGTGCATGGAAAATAATTTTAAAGAGGACCATCAAGAGTTGTCCATGCACTAGCAACCCTCAATCCTCTATTTTTCAACTTCACCTGTTCTGAGTTGTTACAATCTGAAACTCAAATCATACTTTCCCCTGTCAAAAACCTAGTTTTTCCTTGAGTTCATCAAATTCCTCCTGAAGACACATATGCAATATTCCTTGTCACTGAAAGTTTTTAGAGAATCACTATGCTCAGCTTGGCCCAAATTCCCTACATCATTCTGCAATTTATATTCTTCATCATCAGAAAAATCTCTGTTACTTCCAACATATAAAATGCATGCATATTTAATACAATATTTCTCATTATCTTTCTCATTGTTATGAATTATAAAGCATTCTCCCACCTGTATTGAAAATTGACCATCAAAGTGCTCCTTTTGAGAATCAAAAAATTTTGTCAGACCAACATTGTCTGAAACAAACAAATCTGAAACCTTTTGCACTTCTTTAGTATCTCTATTCGGAGACAATACTAGATCACGACTCATATCCTTAATATCATGCACATGTGAACCAATCAAAGCTAGAATTTGATCATCCATGGCATGCAAATAAACATCTTCTTCACATGAATTAGAAACTTCAAAATCACATACCTCATCCTGAATGGAAAGAGACTTTTGATCAACACCAAAGGTTTCACCATCATTCAAAGAAATGCATAGGGAGTCATAAGAATCTTTACACAAAGATCTTTCACTATCAAAACAAATGTAAGCTGGACACAAAAATTCAAGATCACCTTCATGTGCACATCCCTAGTATTTAGGAATTAACAAATCTGAAATTTTCTCACCGCTGAGCGAACAAGTCTCAACATTTTCATTACTATTATTGTACTTTTCATTTTTATCATCATCAAAGAGGGGTCCAAAATCATCAAAGAAAGAAAAATCAAAAACATTACCAGCGCAATCATTTATTCCATCATTTTGCCTGTCTGAAATGATCTCCTCTTTATCATAAAGTGGATTTGAAAATACCTAAAGCTCATTCTTGGACATACCTTTACAAAATATCATCTGATCCTCTTTTAACTCTTCATCATACAATGGGTTTGAAAAAGTTTGGAAATTATTTTTAGATGTACAAACCTCATCATGATCAAATGCATCTTCATAATTTTCAACTGCAGTCAGAGGTATTGTATACTTACTATCAGATGAATCAACATTTCCCATTGCCTCTTCATCTAGATCTTCATAAGAGGTAGAAGAATCCCTTGACTGCAGATCAAAATCCTCAGGTTCATCATCAGAATCTGAATATTCATTGGATTCCTCACAACATGCACTACTTCCCCTATCAAAACTCTTTGCTTCTTCAACTGCACCAACAGTTAGTCTTTTTATCTCCTCTTCAGTAAGTCTCCTCATACTACATTGAGTAGGCACCACAACAGAATGTGGCACTGTATAATCTTCTTCAGAGTCAGAAAGGACCAGCTGTTCAGGCATATGAACATTGTATTTCTGATCTAAAACATCATGCTGATAACCTTCATCCTCTGAAGATGAGCACTTCTCCACAACATGGTGAAAAGTGTTTGAATTCAAATATACTATGTGATCTTCTATATTGTTTCCCATCAACATTCCCTCTTCTTGCATTTTTTGGGCTACAAAACAATAATATGGGGAATGTGGCTTATCACAAAATTCACAAAAGTAATTGTTACTTACCATATAGGTTCCCTTCTTTGTCAATGGATCAGGAGCCTCCTTGTTTCCAGGCCTAGCTGTTATAGGTTTTCCGTCCTTCCAGTCTGTATTATAAGGCATGTCATGCAACCTCGATCTCTCATTTCTATAAGTATTCTCCTGTCTGTACTAATAATTGTTGCTTTGCTAAGGAACCTTAGGATTGTCTCTTTTATTGATTATCCTAGTAGCCTTTCTATTATTTTCCATTGTCAGTGCTATCTTCTGTGCTTCAGCCAAATCTCTTGGGAATCTATTTCTCAATTCATACCCTGTCTTAGGATCAAATGCATTCAAATAAACACTTAGTGCTACAGAGTCAGACAACTTTGATCTAGGAGGTATTTTATTCTGCAACTTATTGAACCTCCGATTAAAGTCATAAACTATATCATTTTGGTCTTTCTGAATCCATATTAATTCATGAAGAGTAGCATTTGGAGTACTTGGGTTCCCAAATTGCTCGAGGAATTGATCGTGAAATCCTTGGAGAGAATCGATAGAGACAGCTGGTAGGCTATTGAACCAATCCCTAGCGTCTTCAATAAGTGATATCATGAATAGCCTCATGAGTAAATCTTCATATGGCATACCCAAATCTTGGATGAAAGCATTGAAACTTCTTAAATTCTCTTTAGTAGTAATTGCATCACTCCCTGTAAACTTTGGAATAATACCTCTCCAACTGCTATCCATTGGATAAGGGGATAATTGAATCCCTGTCAAATCAAACTGTCTGATCATTGTTGTTTGTTGATGAAGGGGGTGCTAGGTGCGTACTAATGCTAGTACATCAGACCATAGTGCTTTGTATGATGATATGGCATACACTGCTGACCATGAGGAGCTCCAGCATGACCTCCCCTGAACTGAGATCCTCTTCCATTCATGTTTGAACAACTACAAAAATTATTTTAGATTCGCCACCTACTTTTCCAAAAGTAGGAAAATCATTATTTCTGATCTTTTCACCAGCAGAATCACTCTTTCTGAATCTTCTCAAATTGTAACCTTTTCTTCAATGACTCTATATGATGGTCTTCAACCTAATTTTCTGATGTTTGTCGCCAATTTGTTAGCTCTCAAAAATGTAGGCGGAATGCCTCAAGAGGCTGCCAATCTCTTTATACGCTTTAGGGTAACAGATAAGGTCAAGAGAACTCAACCTTCTACTCTTTAGGTGCTGCTAAACCTAGGCGGGTGTACCTTTCTGAATGAAGTAGACTTAACTTATGATTATTCTTCTTGCAATAATTTTTCCACAATGGCAGATGGAAGTGAACAAACGAATTCAAACTTGATAGCAATAAAAATCTTCTGATCTAAATCCTAAAGTGCTCAATTGTAAAACAAATGTAAAGAAACTAAATGAATCCAAATGATGAAATTGTAGAGACCAGTGCCTTATTGGGTATGTGGAGTCAAATGAAATAGAGTTGAGCAACTTATTCTGGCATAAAATCAAATTGTTGGCATATGATCTATTTGTAACTTGTATAAACATGCAAGATTATGACTACTAAGCTCTACTTTAATAATCTAGATGAATCTCCCTAATTACTGTGATCAACTAAAAGGATTTAATCTCTTCTTGAGAGAAACAGTTAATTAACCACATAGATACAACAAATGTGCACTGATAAAATAAAAATAAGCTTGTTATATCAATTTAAACAACTAGAAAGAATCAACTTGGAGACAGCTTAGCAATACTTTTCAATAAAATCAACATACAATTGACACCAGAAATAAACTACCACACCAGCTAAATTTCATTGGAATCACCATTTGAAAACATGCAACATAGCCTCTATTCTAAGAAATTTATTCTACTGTATCCATCTCTACCTACTACCTCTAATCTAAAATCTGATCTAAAATATTATTTCTCAATTACAATCGGAAGTCCATACTTATACACTAGCATCAGGAAATATATCACTTCAAATTCATGTCGGCCCACCATAGTACTCGGGAAAATCTCATGTCATCCTACAATGACATTTTAGAAATCCATATGTTGGCCCCAGCATTTGAGTCTTTATTAATCGCCAATGGAACAGTCACTAAAACAGCCAGAAAGTATGCTGAAGGCAATTCAATCGTCAATCGTTAGTCATCCCGTGTTCCTCTGTTCTTTGTGTTGTTCGCTTTTTCCATGACCATTTGTTCACTATGCCGAAGTCAAGAAGTATCCTTTTTTCCCCTTTGTGTTTTTCCATGACCTTATGTCATCGGTGAGATGTCACACAACATACACTATGTTTCATCGAGAGCCCCATGTTATGTTCCTTCCAATCGCTGAGACATAAGATATCTCTTACCGATGCGTTCTTTTGTTTCGTTCACAGTCACCGTAACATTCTGACATTGGCAAGACCTCTTGCAGAGCATACCATGTTTCACCGAAAGGTCCCTCATTCATCTTGAGACACTGAGACAAGAGAAAACTCTTGCCGAGAAGCATTTCCCATTTGCCATCGCCAAGACTCTTCAAGATCGGGGAGAGGTCCCAAAGAATCTGCTGAGTTACACTGAAACATCCTAAGCACACCCTAGATCACCAAAAAAAATCAACTCTCATATCGATAGAGACCTTCATTGTGTTCCATCAGCGAGACCGAAGGTCACTCTCCGAGACCTCTTACTGATAGAATACCTCTCACCGATAAGCCTCCTCCATCGCCAGTCGGCAAGACAATTCGTACTCGCCAAGACCACATGATGCAAACCTCAACTCTTACTGATGTAACCCCCTTCACAAGTCAGTGAGACACCACAGGATCGTTGTTACATTTCACTGAAGCCTTTAACTTATGCCGATAACTCAATTCTTCCACCACCGGTCAGTGAGACAATAAGGTCTCGCAAAAACCTTATCCCGAATACCACAACACTAGCCGAAGAAAGACCATATGAGTTAATCGGTAAGACACATCAAATTCGCTATGACCTTATATTGATGGTATAACTTATGCCGATATGATCCATTTTAGTCACCGAAACCGTGTGAATATCTCACCGATAACTGCCAGTAAGTAAATTCCAGTCGCCAAGACATCATAAATGTCTTGCCAATATGCAACACAGATGTTTGCTAGCAGAAAATGCAACATGGGTCGGGGAGACCTTAACCATCTCACGCTGATAAGAACCAGAATGTGAAAAAATGCAAGACCCAATGGAAACAATGGGGAAATGTGGGAAAAATGGGTGAAATATGCACACGGTAGGACCAAATCTGGAAGTTTATGAGTAAAACCAACATGTGAAAACATCAGATTTTTACAGTTCCAACAGGTAAAATATTGAAAAGGGTCAGGGTCGCCATATATAGTGATTTTTGTGCCGTCAAATGGGAATTTTAAGCATTGGTGATATGTGGATGGAACGACTTTTAAGGCATGAATCCATGGGTGACCGAGCAAGATGTTGTAGGGTAGGTCCAAGACTTAGTAGGTTGTATCCACAATGACTGGTCCCACTTTGATAGGGAAAGAAATAACACCTCATGAAGAGTGTTCTTCATCATCATATGATTTGATTACTATACTCTTTGTGGGGTCTACGCATGCATCAGAAAATCCTAGAGCCTTAACTAGTTTCAAGGAGCATATATTCAATCCTGCTCTACCATCTACTAAAACTCTTCTGACCTTGTGCTTATGGATGAAGGTTTCAATGTGCAATGCACTATTGTGGTTGGTCTTAGGTGATGAGTAATCTTGATCGGAAAAGGTGACGTGGTGAGGCGTAGTGAGGTATCCCACCATGGTCTCAAACTGATTGACATACATGTCCTTGGGGACTGACGACTCTTGCAGGATTTTATCTAGTATGTCCTTATGCGTGGGAGAGATACGAAGCAGCTCAAGTATAGAATTTTGTGCGAGAGTTTTTCCAAGCTGATCAATAAGGTTGAACTGACTCTTCGGTTGCCACTTCTTTGTGGTCGAGGTGGATTTTGACTGTTTAGCATATGGGCCAAGTATGGTGATTTTGGGTTGTCTAGCGGGAGGTGGACCAGCTATGGTGACCTTGCCACTTTGAGTAGTAGCATTGCACTGAGGTGTTCTCTTGACCGTGATGGTGTTGATATATTCATCGGCAGTTCAGACATTATGTATATAGTGGCTCCGCCAGAATAGTCATACTTGGCTCGAGTGAAATTTGCGTGATTATTGTTTGTCTGTGGACCTGATGTGGAAGCATTATTAGAACCATGGTCCTGTAGTGGGTTCTTATGGATGGTATGATCTGAATTGGAAGAAAATTGTGATCCACCTACCTCAATGATATGACTCTCAATAAGATCTTGTACTAGGTTTTTTAGTTGTCGACAGCTAGAGGTTTTATGTCCTTTTGCCCGATGAGACTCGCAAAATGAATTATCGTCCCACCATGCTGGTTTGAATTGTCCTGGGTCATATGGTTTTGGTTCTTGAAGTGTGATGACACCATTCTGAAGACATTTCTTGAGGACTTCTTCAATGGGTTCACCCAAAGCAATGTATGTGCAACCCCTAGGAAATTGTCTCATTTGACGGTATTGTCCTTGATTATTTTGGCTTCTCTGGTTGTTTGAAGGGACATTGGTAGGGGGTGTCAATGTCATTGTTGGTTTGTTTTTCTGTTGAACCCCTTTTACGGCCAATACAGAATCCACAATGTTTGTAGTCTTCGTGTCAACAACACCATCATTTGTAACATGTTTATTTTTGACCCAGTATTTATTCTTGTAAGTGGGAGGATTTGCATTTGCATTTTTGGGACCGTATCTTAGCTCTCCCTTTGCGATAAGGGCTTTTTCAATCTAGACCCCTTTTTTGACTAGGTCCATGAAAGTTGTGCAACAATGCACTTGTAATGCATATTTTAAGGGACCTAGAAGTGTTTGAACAAACATGCCCACCTTTTCCCTTTCAGGTATGTCAATGTGACACCGACTAGCTAGACTTCTCCATTTTTGAAAGAATGGGATGAATGTCTCACCGGAATCCTCTTGCATGAGATTGCACAAGATAGTAATAGAGGTGTCCATTTCAATGTTGTATGCGTAATTCTTTATGAATTTTTGCTTAAGCTCATCCCATGTTTGGATATCCTTTTGAGTGGAAAACCATTCAAGGGCAGGACCTGCAAGAATTTTAGAGAAAAGTCTCATCAAGTATGTTTGTTCATAGGCGATGTCCATACAATTGGTTGAAAATTCATGAACATGTTCGATGGGGTTTCTCTTGCCTCTGTATTTTGTAATATTAGGTGACACATATCCCAGAGGAAATGGTGGCATGTATAAGCTCATGTCGAATGGGTATACATTTAGATCATATGAAACTTATGATTTCTTGCTTGATATTTGTATGTTTTGGATAGTTTTCTCTAGACCCATCAGTTTGAATTTTAAGGCATCTATAACAGGGTCATTTGTGGTCCCATACGTTGGACTGATTGGTACGCCATAGGTCCCCATTTTTTGTGTGTGGATATTGGTGTATTGTGACAGTATGGATTGTGTGACATGTATGATGTGTTCGGATTGGCATGTTGTTGGTATTGAAAGTTTGGATTGGGGGTATGTTGGTGAGTATGAATGTGGGATGAGTATGTTGGGATGTGTCCCCCAACCATTTGTGTTGATATTTGGGGAATATGGTGACCATGAACATTGTGATGTGCTGATGATGCAATGGGTTGTGTATTTTGACTACATTGTCCAAATTGTTGGGTTTGGACAAGGGGAATGGTCAAATTTTTTCCTTGGGGTTTTATGGTATTGGATAGTATTGTCGTGTTCACATTTTGTTGTCCCTGAAAAAATATACGTCGTTTACCCCAACCCAAAGGATTTTGTGAGATACCAATGAGAGGATATGTCGATGGTGTACTCATGGTACTCGATGTAGCTGTCAAAGGGGGATTGGTATGACTTGATGATTCCTCTGTGGCATTTACCGTATTGGTAAAAAGAGGATTGGAGTAACTTGCCCACATTGTCGTAGATCCAAAGGTTGTTCCAGCCGATTGTGATAGTGTTGTGGATATTATGGGCACTGCGAGAGATTGTGATCCTCCAATAGATGTAGTGTTTATTGAGTTGGAGGTGTTTGGAATGTTGGAGGTAGCATGCACTATCGTTGTAGTGTCAAAGAAAGTATTGCTCATAGTGTTTGGAGGTTGACCACTATTTGACATGTTATGCCTATTGTTGACATTAGGGTCTGGAGATGTTGATCTCAACATGTTAATGTTGAATCCTTGAGGTAATTTGGCTCCTTGACTTAAGAGTATGGCCAAATATCTGTCTTTGTCATATAGGACCATTTTTTCCATGAATTGAGAGGCCTCTGGGTCTTGTGCTGCTACCTCTAGGTTTTCCTCAAGTATTTGTCTGTATACATCCTTACGTAAGAATGGTTCAAAGGGACTATTTGATGAGGATGGTATTTTCGTTAGGTTGATTGTTTTTATTTCCATATGGATCATCAAAAGTCCAATTTAGGTCATACGTGGGATTGTTGACAGTGGAAGTGGGGTCTTGTCGAGAGTTTACCATTTGTCGTTTCTGTTTTTGGAGTCTAGTTTCCACCATAAAATGAGATTTCTCAAATGAAGATGACAACTAAATGCAAGGATGACACTATGCAAAGTCTAAGTTCAAAATGATGACTAGAATGAATAATATTTTTGGATTTTTGGGAATAAAATATGCAATGTCTAAACTTAGAATGCAATTTGAGAAAAGGATACCTAAGCACTTCTAAGCTCAATCTTTGATTTCGATTTTGGTTACTAAAGGACTTGTTGAAAATGACAAGATGACAAGGTCAAAATGACAAGTGATTTTTCCTAACTAGACTTTTGAGTTGGAAAAAATCTCACAAAAGGGACAATGATTGAAAAAGAGAATGGTGATTAAGTCCAAGATAACCTAGTTTCAAAAGCAATGGTGTTGCAAATTGTGCTGAGATTTGCCTAATCCAAATTATGTAAGAAGTAAAACCTAGGGACAAGGTAATGCCTAATGTATGCAACTAAAAAAAATGAAGGATGAACCTATGATCAAGAATGCAAATTAATGGTCAAAATTTTTGAGCAATTTCAATGTTGGTTTATGATAAAATCCCTTTGGAAATAGTGTTTGACAAAATATTGACAAGGTTTAGCTTCAGCTTTGACTTTGTATGAAGTTTTTACTTGTGACAGGAAAATGCGTCATTTGCGGCCTCAAATGTGTCATAGTGTCTCAAATGTAGTTTGATTTGATCGAATGGGGCTCTGGGACTGAAAAATGTGACTTAATTTAGTAGATGCGGCTCTGTTAGGTTCAGATGCATCGTGATGCAAACATATGCAGTGTTTGAGAGATCAGATGCGGTTTAGCAGTGCAATTGCGTCTCAGTAGTTTTCAAATGCATTGTAGAAAAGTGAATGCATTTCAACAATTGTGACAGTTTGTTTTCTTGACATATTGAGAGAAAATTTGATCTGTCTAATGGTGAATGTTTTGTCCTAAAATGTAAATGTTGTGAATAATGTTTGAGAAAACCAAAAAGCACTTGACAAGCACAATGTTTTGAGTGTAAGCAAGCGCACATAAGACAAGTACAATCCTAAAAGGCCAATAGGCCAAGGGTTTGTATACTTGATATAACCCACAGATATACCCCAGATTGGTGATAAACACCTTTCCTTCTCAAGAGAAGATAGATTAGAATTTTGGTGGCATTGGCTCCCCTCCACGGCTCATTAACGTCATTCGAGCACACCAAATTCAAATTCTTGGGTAGTGACTTCCCAAGAACTACTATCTCTACTCAAGGGGATCAATTGTGAGTGTCTTCGAGCATGATACTGTACCCTACACTATACCAAGCAACGACCAAAAGAATGGTTGGACACTAAAACAAAAGGTGTTTAATACGGGCATTCCATTCATAGGGCATGATCCTTGTGGTGAGATTCCCCTTTTAGATCCATCTCGTCAGAATCATACACGTGATTCTTGGGTTTTCCCCAAGAATCCACTTTTATATATTAGTTGGAAGTCCCTCGGGTTTAGGGTACTACCGGTCTGAGTCGTTCTGGGGTGAGTACTTTTTCCCACCAGAATAGGCCCAAGTTCTAGAGTTAGTAACCATTTCTCTTACACCCAAGATCACCCGAAAGCACAAGGGGAGAGGATATTTTGATTACTAAGTCATGAGGGTAATAACATATAAGAATGGGTCTAGTTTTCTGATCACCAAGTTTTCACAAGGTGAGAGCATAATCACCTACCATCTTGTAAACACATTCAAGCAAAGTATAAATACACATTCATTTTATGTGCACCAACATAAATGTTCCTATATTAAAATGCAAACAAGCATTTTTGAGAGATAAATCTTTGACAAGTGTAGTTGCAAAACCACATGTCAGTAGTTTGAATGTATGCCTTTGACCCATGAAGAAATCCAACACCACATGCTGCAAATCCCGATTAGTAACACAAAACCTATGCTAGGTAGAATGCAGGAAATAACCAAAATGTAGAAGAAAAACTAGTCAGTAAACAAAAAAGAGCAGAAAAATAGAAACAAAACCGAATGCCAAAAAGAAGAAAATCTTACCAGGAAAATGCATCACGATAGAGTGAATGTGTCGCTCTGTGTTGCAAATGCGGCTTAGGAGTTTAGATGCAGCTTTCCGGACTTCGTTTGTGACACAGCAGAGCAATTGCATCGTTTTAGAGGCCAAATACATTGTGACACAGCAGATGCATCACAATAAAAGGTGAATGTGTTGCTCCGTACCTGTACCTACAAAAATGACAGAGAACAAACAAAATCGTACGAAAATAATAAAAAGAAATAGAGTCGAGTTCACCAATGTATCTATGGGTTAAATTTAGGTTAGATTAGAGGTTAGAAAATCAACAAAGTCAAAAAGCAAAAGAACTATGAAGCACAAAGGAAATTAAATAAAAGAACGATTATACCCATTCCTTGAATCTTCCATGATTACCTCCATAGCACCTTCTAACTTGTTGATTGTTGTGTTTCCCTCAGACTGAATGTGCGAACAATCTTTGACTAAGTCCTACACAAGCTTTGAAGGATTTGAATCTAAATGTCTATGCCTATGACAATATGATTAAAAATTCCTATGCCTAAATATTCCAAGACTTAATGGAATATGACAATCAACGCTGCAATTTCTGTAAAATCTCTAAGTGTGTAAGTGTGTAATCTAAAAATGAGAGCAAAATAGCATTTTATAGAAAATGCCATTTTTAATGGACAGGCGAGATTGACTTTCGACAGAGACCTAAAATCAGGGGACGAGATTAAATCTGATAATCCCTAATCAGGGTTAGGGAAAAATCCTTAAACGAGTGGTCGAGATTTCATCCAAAAAGATCGAATCAGCGGTGGAGAATAAATGAGATAATTAACTAGAAAATAAATATTTTTAAAAATCAACAAGATAAAGGCTGCCTAATTTGTGAGATTCGAAAAATCAAGAAGATAAGAGTTGGACTGAAAAGTGGATTTGGAAAATCAAGAATCTGCCCGATTACCTGATTTTTGGAAGAATAATACCATTTTGAATTAAATAAACTCAAAATATGGATTTTGTGAAATAATAAATAATTGATTTTCAGATTATTTACCAAAATGAACTGTCAGTTAAGAATGTGATGACATTTTAAATAATTTCATTTATTTAAAATGAGAGAAATATTAATTTTGACAATTAAATAATTAAAGATAATTATTTAATTTAGCATATATGATTAATAATTAAATAAATTAATCAATTCATTTAATTATGACAATTAGTGACATATTAAATAAATAAATAAAATTTATTTATTTAATAATCATGAAGAAATGAATGAAGAAGGGTAATTAAATAAATTAAGAAATTAATTTAATTAAGGAAGACTTAGACAATTAATGGCGTATTTAATAAATAAATATAATTTATCTATTTAATGATCATGAAGAATAAACGAACATGAATTATGTAAATAATTATGAATTATTTAATCAATAGTCAAATGTGGACCAAGGACATAATTAAAATGTCATAATTATGTTAGGACGAAAGTGATAAAATAGAGCTTGCAGGCCTAGGTCATTTTTAAGTGTCTACAGGTTCAAATTCATCATTTGACCTTGTACATTAGCCAAAAACATATCAAGAGCTTGGCAACCTCTTGTGGTTTCAGACCAGTGTTTTTGAGACCTAACAGTAGGTACGACTTTCCAACTAAATTTTACCATCCTTATGCCAAATTCCAACTAACTACAATTTGTTATCTGTCAAAAAAATATGCATTAGTTAAAATTTAATAGAAAGTAATTCAATCACCAAATTAATTTTAAATTTAGAAAGATCAGATACCACCCTTCCATTTTAATTTTATGGCAACCGCTAAAATAAAATTGGCTAGCACTTCCTATTTGATGGCACTGCACTAGCATTAATGCATCAGAGTTGTCATCATTAGACTTAAGTCTGACTGTAATACTCTAAATTTAATTCACACGATTCAACATGTGTGCATTACTTCCTTTAATTTCTCCACATGCCAATGTGTGCCGCCTTACCAACTTAATTTACTTTCAAAAATGCACACATGGACATCTTCATGATTAATATAGCTCAATAAAATACACTGAAATAACCACCATTAAATTTTTAAAATTTCAATTTTCTTGATTCATGTTCTTTGTACTTTCAAACTTTGAAGCAATGACCACCAATTCTATGAAAAATTTATTTGATTTAACATTTAACCCTAGAGAAAAGTGTCATGTTGCCACCTTAACTTGCATTTCCAAATATTTCTATCCAAGAGACTATGTACCATAGATTTCTCATGGATTTCTATAAATTCCACAGTTCTCTTTTGAATTCTCCACTTCTTTTTAGCTCTCTTCAAAATTATTTGTTCTTTTTTGCTCAGCTTGTGCTTTCTTGCTTCCAGGCAATGGATACTCCCATCTGCCTAACTTGCATTCACTGCCTGAATGGCTTCCTTGGTTGGATTATGACCTAGAGGCTGAATAAGGTTTTATATCCCAGGACTTTGGCTACCAAATCAAACTTGCACCTGGTCCTTGAGGAAAATTTTGCGGAGTCCAAAGCATACTACTGGTTCAACTTGGACTTGGCTTCATAATTTATAGCCTCGCTTCTAGACCTTGTCCTTTCTATTGCTAAATTTTGTGAAGCTGCTAACATGATAGTGCGGCCTAGTTTTTTAGGAAATTTGGACCTTGTCATTTTTGTTGCTCACTCGATCATTGCAATTTTGTTTGTTGATGATATTTTTGTGTTTTCAGAATGAGGAGAATTAGTTCCCATCTGGACCTTCCTGACTGACCTACATACCCCTGACCTTGATACTCATAGGGACAATGCTTACCTGGGGTTTACTTCCCTTATGGATGAAGCATCCCAAATTGACTGACTCGCCACCCACTGTTGTAATCTCAGCTCCTTTTTTTCCTTTTTGGCTACTTTTATGACGAGAAATTTTGTGTTTCCATGTACATATGAAAGATAATGAAAAAATATATATTGTACATTAAGTGTGTATTTGCTTTGCATGGTTTTATCTTTTCAAATTCACAGTGTAGTGTTTTAAGAATATTTTAATTCACTCTCATGTGTTTTAAATTAAGAAAAATTCATTAATGCCAAGAAGAAACTAGAAAAAAAAAAAACCTACCAAAAAAAATTAACCTAACTAACTAAGATTTACCCTAACCAAGTGACTAACCCTAACAAAGCAATTTACCTTAATTTTTATTACTATCTTCATGGTGGTTTTTGTATGAATTACAATAGAATTGTCTTTAAATTCACTTGAATACATTTCAAGTATCCTCCTATAACAATGAATTATCTTAACTTTTCTACATTTAATAAATAAAAAAAATCGCTCATATGTATGAAAAAAACCTCATTAAATTTCGATTGCACACACCTTTGCTGGTTTCTCCATACTCTACCTTCTTCCATTCCTAGTTCATGGTTTTCTATTTTCCTTCGTTTTGCTCCATGAACAACTACACTCATTTCCTGATTTTCTTTCTCTCCAAAGTTATTTTGATTCTCGACCCTTTCTGACATCTCAATATCATTATTCATTTCATTGGACCAAGCATTAACACAATTTACATTATCATCAAAAAGAGAGAAAGTAAAAATTTGATACTCTATTTTTTGCATAAATCAAGAATTTCTTCCCTTTTAGATCATGGATTCATGGTTAAGGGTAAAAATCACGTTTCTCTTGCTCGTTTTCCCCACTTCTTCTCCTCAGTTTCACCTTCCACATGTGGGAAGATTAGTGACTCATCATTTTCATGTTCATTCTTTTGACGCATTTTTTTTTAAGTCTTGATGCCTTTGCCTCTTTTCCTACAAAATTTTAGGAATTTCCTCATTGAAAATTACAATTAGTGGATCCATTCAATTTAACATTTAATTTTCCAATATTTCTAGTTTCACTAGGGTTACACACTTTCTTAAAATTGAAACTTCTTTCCAATAATGGTTCCTTTCTTCTAGCATATAAAGATGCTTTCCTTAATGAAATCAAATTATAAGTGGCCAAACTCACCCTAGTTAAAAAAAATCACAATCAAGTTCACCATGATTATTTGTATCATGAATTCTACACTCAGTAACCCTACCAAAGGTGAAAAAACTCAAAGGATGTATTAGGAATTTTCCAGAGCTTATCAATTTCCATTTTACTTTCCATTACGAGCTTGCTTATACTTTATCCTCACAAGCAACTTTCCAACCCAAAACCAAGAGAACAATACCAATTCTTGATAAAACCTCGAGGTGATCAAAGAAAAGTCCTCCTTCTAGCACCAGTTCCTATTGATGACAATGTTAGTCGCACACCAACAGTGCAGATAAATCCTCACAAACACACTACGAGAACCTATATTTACTTGAAAGATTGTACTAAGACAACCTAAATATTAGGCTAACTCAGCTTAATCCCAAGGATCGTTTATGTTAGTTCTTAACTATATAAATGCATCAGGGTTCATTGTGATAATGTTGTTAATCATGAGTTTTAGGTTTTCAAAGGAATCATAAAGATAAGAAAAGATGATCTTGGTTTTGTCATTTAACAACTTCATGAAATTGACAAATTTGTAATAAAATTTCATGAACTTCAAATAACTTGCATTATTTCAAGTAGATTTAGCTTTAAGCATGCAATAATATCATGGAATCAAAAGATTTACAATAAAACTCCATGCATTCATCTCTTTTTTGAAACATTTTCTAAAATTTAAACATTTGTTCTAAAATAGAGCAAAAAAAATTACTAAAAAATTAAAATTTCTCTCAGGTATTATCCACACATGCCTCAAGAAATAACCAAACCAAAGTAAACCATTCCATACATCACCATATTTCTTCATAGCTAAGCATAGAATGATGTGATATTTTAAAGAGAGGGGGGATTATTTTCCACTAGATAGTGTCAGTATGCACTCTTAAACGATGTAGTACACAATCTTGTTTGATAGGAACAAACAATCAGCTACATAAGTTTTCATATCAAGAGATAGCTTTCAAATTTTCTCTGATATTGATTAACTTCTAATTAAACATACAAGTTTTTAATCTGGAATGGAACCGAAAATAAGAAAAGGAACAAAACCTGAAAAAGCTTTGGTTATCTGACATCCACAAATTCTGAACTTAAATTAAAATGAAACATCTCCCAGCCTTTTATTGAAACAAGACACTTAGGAAATTCAACCAATACATGAGAGAGAATCCTAGGGGAAAATCACAAAAAGGAACATACAATATGACAATTGGTAGGAGAATTACTAAAGAAGTCAATAAATGCCAACCTTCTTTAGCACTTTAAAAATATTTTGAGATCTCCATCTTTAAAATATAGTTAGGACCATGGCCTAGAGCCGAGTATATTTTTCAAACAAAAATGTATGAACTTCCCATACATTCAAAATGATCATGTGGACATTTGTTCCTACATCTAGGTTCTGCCTCGAGCTTGAAACTCTTAGAAACAAGTCAAATCGGAGGTTGGTGCATTATTTCATCGCATTTGTAATACCAGGATTCTCAATATTATAGCATTGCAAACTCCTCTTTCACATGAACTTCCAGAATGTAACGCCCAACCTATCTATTCCACTACTCGTGATCCAAATTTTCCCAACTATTCATACCTGAATATTGCATCACAATATGTTTCTTTTGAAAATAAAAATTCCATATGTTAATATCCTTTTAAAACATTCATAAAACTCTCATGAAATAAAACCATCATTAATAAATCATCATTTTAGAACAAATCATAAATACCACACTTTTAAAATTCATTCTCGCATAATTATCCTTTTAGGCGGGGTACCATACATTTTTAACTTCTTGGGAAAACTTAAATGATTAACTTTTAAACATGCATTGATACTCAGTACTTTGTACCCGACAATTTTAGCCTTTACTAGAATTTAACTTTCAGACCTTAGATATTACCAAAACCTTCACATTTCCCAAACCTTCACTTCCAGACTGGAACACTTACTAAACCTTGAGTTAACATTTCAACCACTCTAGCCTTTCGATACCCAGTACCCTTGAATCACGAATTTCTCCAAAAGAATTCCTCTTAACTTTAACTTTCGGTGATCCATTTCAACTAAACAACACCTGCCATAAGCATTAATTTTTACTTGGCTCCCCAAGCCTTACAGTCTTGGGGCGTGTTGTGAGACCACACAACAATTACATCATGTTTGGAACATTTAAGAATAATCCTTATTTATTGTGTCTTCATATTGGAAATAGATACTGAATTCACCAAGGTTTTCCTCAACTTCATGTGCATATATCCATTTGCTACAACAAGCTCTATGATGAAAAAAAATAGCACAAAATAGAAATCATTGTATCTATAATTTTTTCATATCACATCTACATCAATAAATCTCTATTCAAATATCTCTTTTATATCTACTTCATTCCATTCATCATATATCATATTAAGTGACACTAATTGACAATCACCATTTCCACATTAACCTTCTACCATACTAATTTCAATCTATGCATCTTCCTCTATTTGCAAATGACAACCCATTACACATATGCCCTCCCCACACTCATTTATTGACTCCCATTAACACTCAAAAATATCCCATTCACATTTGTGCCATCTTCAATTAAGATCACTGTCTTTATGCAATCTCACAGTATTATTGCAAACATATGCATGGTCCACATATTCACATGCACCCCATTCAATAGCATTAGTTTCAATACCATATAAAAATGTGTCTTTTCCATTTAAATTATGCCTCAATGCCCCTCCACCTCATTAATCTTTCTTCATTTGACAATGAAAATAAATACATCTACCATACACACCCTATTTTAACCCCATCTCATTTAACTCCATCTCATTCTTCCATACAAATCCACTTGACTGACATCCTTCAATTTTGTGCCTACATAACACTCAATGGCCCTTTAACTAGGAAATTGCACCCACCTAGATGGAATATGCACCATTTTATGGTCAATTATGCCATTTTTCTATTCATTTGCACCATACTTATGTGAAAATGCACCCATAGAGATGGGATATGTTCCATTTTATGGTCAATTGTGCCATTCTTCTATTTAATTGTGACATTCTTCTATTCACTTGCACCATTCTCATCTTCACATACACCATATTCATCTTCATATGCACCCACATTAAGGTCATTTGCGCCAACATCAACGTCAAATCCAACTAACATTTGTGCTAAGAGCTGCCACAAATGTGCCACTTTTTAATATAAATGCACCCATTTATCCTAGAAGAGGTTGCTTTACAAAAATGGGAATAAATTTTGCATAACATATAAAAATTTTGAAATTCAAAATGCATTGGGAAGCTATTTCAGAGCTCTTTGTTGCGAATCAAGTGAATTTTTCATATATTGCACCAAAAATTGGATAAATTTATTCAAATTCACCCTTTCTCTATTTTCCTTGTAAATGTGCCACCTTAAATGCAAATGTGTAACTTTAGATGCAAATGTGCAACTTTAGATGCAAATGTGCAACTTTAGATGTAAATGCACCACTTTAGAAGAAAATGCACAACTTTAGATGCAAATGCACAACTATAGATGCAAATGTACATCTTTAGATGTAGATGCACAACTTTGGATCTAGATGCATAATATTAGATTAAATATGCAATTTTAGATGCAAATGCACAACTTTAGATATAATTACACCTAGTTACCTTACCATAGTAACCTTCCTCATCCTCATCTTGAGTTTTCTTCTACCATTGCTCCACAACTCAGTAATTTCATCCACATGAATTTTACTTTAATAATTTACCATCTCGTTTCACATCTCTTCAACCCTTTCCAAGAGTTTGACCATGTTTTTTCATTCTTCTATCAAACTCTCGATGGGGCATACTAACTCCATTTCATTTGCTAGGGTAGATTAGGGAATGCCATCACTTTCTTTGAAACAACAACATAAAAAAAAAAATTATCTAAAAGAGGGGAGAAATTATGTAGACACCTAATTTTGAATAATGCATTTTCATCCAAAATGATTCATTTTCCATCATTCGCTAACTAATACATCTTCAATTTTTAATTAAATAATTTCATTATTTGATTAAATTGATCATCATTTTCACTTCATCTTAATAATAAATGATTTTGATAATTATTTAATTATTTTTAGATTTTAATTTCTTCTGAATTCCACATTAATTAAATAATTTTAAACTATTTAATTAAATTATATATTTCACCACTACTCATCTATGGGTAAGTGCACCAAGATGGTTCCCAAAAAGGGGGCTTAAGTGGCCACTTTTTTCTGAAATCATGAAATGTTGACCTTGGACGTGAAATTGAGGATAGTTACACTCAAAATTTTGAGATGGAACAAAAATAAGGATCGAAGTGCTCCGAGTCTACTTTCTAAACTAGTAATTTATTTTGAAAATGGTTGAGATTAAGGGGTTCAAAAGAGGGATGTACATAAATTGGTGTTGATTTTGTCAGAAAAACATAACAAAGCAACTCTTGTACGACCTGAGCACGGTGAAATTTTTTTTAGTATTTTTAAAATCCCTATAGTCAGAAGTTAGCTAACAACATCTAGTTGATGCACAATTTTTCTGATAATTTTTTAATGAATATTTGATTTTTGAACAATTTTCTAAGTGGGAACTTCCTAAAAAGCAGAGTTTCGGCTGTGCTCCCCCTACAAATTTTGGAAAGTAATAGATTTTTTAAAATTTGTAGAATGGAGTCTAGTTTCTAAAAATGTAATTTATTTGAAATTTCGATGAACAGTTAATTTATAGCAAAAAAAAAACCAAACATTGCTTTTTGACAAAAAATAGACATACAAACAAAAGAAATTATGGATTGAAGGCCTAACATTGTCAAAAAGTGAAAAAAATTAAATCGTTGGAAAGCTAAGAGAGAACTTAACATTACCCATGTGTTCGATTTTGTCGATATTGAACCAGATGCAATCTGATGGTGAGCACGAACCCGATTATGTGAAAAATTGTAGAATTTGCAAAAAACACATCTCTGGTCGTTGGGAATGCCCTCCAAGCCTTTGGGTTGGTATTCCAAGGAAAATACCAAAGCTAAAGCTTGGGGATTCCCAAAGAAAAATATAATGCGAGGGTGATATAACGCGCTTGCATTATGTATTAGTTTTGACATTTTTTGCTTCTGTGGGGAACATACCTAGCAACACATAATGTGCTCGCGTTATTTCTTCCTTTAGTTAAATGCCACTTTTTTGAATTTTTTTTCATATGTTTGTATGTATATGTATGCTCGTATGTCATGTATGTATGTATGTATGCATGCATGTATGTATGCTTATATGTATGTATTTATACTTATGGGAGAGAGGGTGAGAGAGGGTGGGAG